>JAQGAH010000079.1:0-94103 GCA_034696885.1 Lepidocyrtus paradoxus | reverse complement strand
GCTATTTTGGAGGATTGAGAGCCGGGTGCCGCCAAAGCCGCACTGACTAGCAGGAGACAGGTGAAAATTTTAAACATTGTTGCTAGCAATTTTAATTCTAGATTACGAGTTTAAATTGATTGCTTGATTGTTGGTTAAAATGATGTTTTGGGATTGCTATTTGAGCTGTGAATGATGTTTTACTGAAATTCTTCCCGGTTTATATATTCAGATTTTTTGCCGTTGAAATGTTTGCACTGGCATATACATAGTGTTGTTGATGCTTGAACTTTGTAGGAACTTTCACACTTGGAAAGTCCTTCATATCGTTATTGCGTTACGGTAAATATTTGCATTACATTCCGTGAAGATGTTTGAGTATGAACCTTTCCAAGTGTCTCATTGTTTTGTGTACAGATCGAACGATAAGGATTTCAACTGGGAATCAATGTACTCTAATAATGCACTGATTGGTGATTGAATTGATAACAAAGTTTATTCTCGGTTATCTATGGAGTGTACAACCGCGATACAGTTTTGTGTGATCCATGAAGAGCAATTCAATACATAAAAATGAATGCAGTTTACTTGCCTTATCTTTGATACGGGAACATATCTTCTTGTATATATACATATAGCGATGAATGCGAATGATAAAGATTTGCGTAAACCGAAGAAAACAAAGTTTGCGAGTGCAAACTACCCATCAACCATTCCGAATTTGGAAATAACCAAAAAAATAATCCGGGAGAATGAACTGCAAATTCCAAAGTACATCAACATCACGGAGATGGATAATATGATTTTGATGAGACGTATTTACCCGATTCTGCCAATTGGCTATAGATTTGACTTCGTAATTAAACTTGTATTAATTTATTACGCATAGCTGACAAATATGAGGGAGAGGTTATACAGTACAATAGTTAAGTAGGATTAAGTTAAAAAGTATTTTCATTAGGATCTTGAATATCATAAAGCTTCGCTATATAGTTATTCACGTGGCATTATCTGTAACGGGGCAAAGTGAACTACTGTCAGCTCCAACTCCCTTTTCAGTAATGTTTGATACTTTTTGCTGAGCTGGAATATTAGACAAAACATTTGTTTTCATGTTCATCAAAATCGTTAATTTATAGTTACTACTAAGAAGAAATGTATGGAAATATTATGTTCTTAACTTACAAATAAACATTCCGTTAACCCCATTCTCCAGTCGGAAGTGTATAGCTCTAGATATCTGAGCTGGGTCATTTTTTGGAGCGAAAAGTACACTGAAGCGTCGGACAGCGCTTGCCTTTCTGTATTCTCGCAGTGCTCAACAGTGATTTTTAAGGTCCTTAGATCTGTTATCAAGTCACGTAATTTAAAAAGGTCAAGGAAATGTATTTTAATAATAAAAATAACCCGACTTGAAAAAATACCTTTTAAATCAACAATGCTTTTATTTTCATTGTCAGCAGAATCACAATCCTTAAAGTTGAATAGGTTATTATTTTGAGTTTGCGAAAGCTCTTCTTCAGTTTCTGACTGAGACAACCACTCCGAAATAGCACTTTCAGACATCCCAGTCAATCCATCATCCACGCATAATCCCTCTTCAAAGATGAATGTCAAATGCTGAAGTTTATCACAAGCTCCCCACAAGGCTAATAAAAATTGAGAGTTTGGATAACGGACATGAAGTTTCGTGAGCTGAGAAAATGAGCCAAGTGCTATGGCAGTCTTTGCATTATGAACCGTGTTCCACAAAATGACCTCTCTTATCTGGGTGTGCCTTTCGGTGGACAAACTTATCGCATCATCAGAGGCACAATGGCGCATGCCCAAGAATATCAAGCGTTTCAGCTTAGGACACTGCAAGGCAAAGTCTACTGGCTGTAGGGGCACAATCACAGACTTGTAATGTTTACTTAGCTGGAGTAATTCTAGCTGGGGTACAGTTTCCGGAAGTCTCAATACAAAACCTTGGTGGCCACCGTGGGCTGCTCCACCTGGCTTCCTCTTATATCTTGCGCTCCGCTGCTCAAACAGGATCAATTCTCTAAGGCAGTTCCTTTGACTATGTAAAAACTGGGTGAAAGCCTCTTCAGATTCCTTGTGTGGTACGTGTAACTGGAGTACCTGGAGCTGAAGACCACTTCGCCCCATTTCCAACAGGCAGTCAATGTGAGTCTCATTTAGTTTCCCGCAACGGAACACCGTCAACGTTCTGAAGGCACCTGAAGCGCGCAAGGCCTTCGTTATGGAAGTGGCTATGGATGAGTTTTCCCACCATGAATCCGCCTGCTCTATCCAATCTCTGCATATCCCCACTTTTAAAGAGATTTCACGCAGATTTGGGAGCGTTTCGAGGAAGCTAGTCATAAACTCCGTTATTGGGATCCGCGTTTCTTGAAGTTGTAGCTTGGTCAGATTAGCATGCTTCAAATGCTGCTTATCTTCTACGGTGACAAACAAACGTTTGGAGTATAGCTCTTTAAAAGACAAATTGTAGATATTGAGCTCCTCTAGATTAGGTACTCGCTCATAGATGAGCTCCCGAAACTGTTCCATGTTAAGCTGTTGAAGGTTAAGTAGTAGCTTTAGTGACTTTATGGTGGGTCCCACAGCCCGAAATAATTTGGATAGGAAAGCGTTATGATAACTGATGTCTTCAAAGTTGTAGGATGAGTAGATAGTTCCCCCATTCTGAAAATATTCCGAGATCTCATGCATTATTGTGGAGGTGTGGAGGAATACCGTGCGAAGGTTCACAACTGACCTAGTTCTGATTAAGCTTTGGAGCCTAGAGTTCCCACACCATGTTCTGCATACCAACCTACAGAGTAGGAGTTGCTGGAGGTCTATCGCCTCAAAGATTTTGTCTAGGATCTAGGATTTAATCAAATTCGGCTTCATGTTTAAATTCTTATTTAATGCAGAATGTCTCTTAATGTTGAATGACAAATGACAACTTACAACATCCAAAAGCAACGGATGAACTTCCATTTCCTCAGATGAAGAAAGGTCTGCGGTTCCATTTTCAGGTGCGAATTTACATGCCATGATCAGATCACAAGGTGAAGAAGTATAAAATTGCAAGTTTTATTGTAAAAAAATAATGATACTTTTGTGAACAATAATTTACGTATTTTCTAAAAAGTATAATATATAAGTATTTATGACAGCATCTCAGTTTTTTAAGCAAACATATGGTTTGAACGAATACTTCATTCCTTTCCCCAGGTTTTTATTGATTTTTTCTTGTTTCTTCCTGTGTGAAATATGAGAGTTGAGTCTTCATACAAAGGGCATTCACATAATTTGGAATGTGTATGAAAAGCAAAAGAGCATCGAAATTGTATGAAAATGAAATGTGAGATTTGGTCATGCTATGCAAAACCTAATGAAATCTTCCAAGCGGACACACCATCGTTTGCATTTCCTTCAAGTTAAAATAATCAGATTACCAAATCAAATCAAAAAGACTTAACCGTATGGTACTGTATTTACCTGAATGGCTGTAGCTATGTATATTTCTACTTTCTTTAACGTTACACCAAAACCAAGCAAAGAACTTGGGTAAAGAACGCGTTTTTTCTTGTAATTTCAACTACATGGATATTTAGACTAGACACGCAATTATATAAGTATGCTCCCATTTGCTCTCTAGCGTGACATGTCTTGTTTATCAAGTCACCTTATTTTACTCGTACCTTTTAACAAACCCTAGGATTTTTAGGAGGGAATATCGGTGCAGGTCCGATTTCAGTAATTTCTTGTCATCCCTTCTGAGTTGATTTATTGTTAAAAGTATGTTTATTTTCGCATTTTGTTGAAAAAAGTGTGCCAATCAATTCCACTTCACAATTATGAATCCCGCACAAAATTTTTGTTCCATGAAAGGTTTGTTGTTTTTAGAAAGTATCCGATATCGATAAAAAATGTCCATTAAAACAATTCCCATTCACCTTAGAGTTTTTTGTTGTAATTAGACATGGAGGCGGATTCGTCAGGCTACGGAAGTTATGCTTCATCCTCTGAAGCTACGGACGGAAGTGCCCGGAGTTGCAGCAGTAGTAGTAGTAGTGATGGGGCAACTCATAAACCCCACAGTCTCACTATTCCTGACCGGAACACCACCGTTACCAATACCCTGAAGAGAACTAGGAGGGGCGAGAACATCTTCTATTTTATTGTGGGGAAGCAGGAAGACAGAATGGAGATTAAGGAGAAGGATCTCGTCATGCTTTGCAAATCCTCGCCAATGATTTCAAAACTGGTGATATCTTCCAAGCACCTCCCAAGCCAAGAAATTAAGGTTCCAGAATGGGATACGGGGAGCTTCAAAACATTTTTAACGGTAAGAATTTGGTGTGAACATAGCGGCTGTAGTTTGGCCTTGATTTGTAGTAATATGGAACTGACTCTTGATTTGACACATTTATCTATTTGCAGTTTATGCAGGCAGGAGGAATTAAAATTGAGGACTTGAAGGAGTTTGGAGAGATAGTTAGGCTTTGCATCAAATTTAAAATCACAAAATTACTGGAAAACGTGTGTGCCATCACGAGACAAAATATTTCACTGGAGAATTGTCTGGAACAGTATCAACTGGGGTCATTATATGATTTGGAGGAGTTGCGGATAACAGCCTTTACATATTTTTTGAAGTTCGTTATTCATAAAATCGGTTTACTATTATTTAAAAAAAAACATACTTTAATGAATAATTAAATTTGAGATCTTGTGTCATTCCAGAATGGGCAACGCATTTGTGGAACATCCAAAGTTTTTAGAGTTGGATAGTATTTCACTGTCACTGCTAATTTCTCATGATGACTTTGCCGTTGTGGAAATCACATTGTTTCGCCGTTTGCAAGAGTAATTAATAGATTATAATTTATTATATAAACTATATCATCAAATTGAATTATAGTGCATTGCATTGTTTATTTAATTTAATTGATATTTATAGATGGGTTAAGGCACAGTGCAAACGACTTGGGTATCCTTCCGATAGAAAAGAATTTTTTGGAAGAGCTGCAGGTCTCATTTTCCGACATGTCCGTTATGCACAAATGACCCCGAAGGACTTTGAAGCGGAAGTCATTCCGTCTGGATTACTCAGTGAGAAGGATATCGAAGGGATAACTCTGAGACACAATACCAGTCCAAATCATTGGTATTGATGCAAACAGAATTTTATACTTTTAAGAAGATCGATGTAAGCATTTAAAGAACGGTGAATTTAAAGCATTTCTCATTTGTAGGTATACGCTCCCCGCTCATGTATTTGTGGATCGACCTCGATTGATCAAACTCCACTTTGCAGTGCCCCTTTACAACAACGTTCAAATTGGCTTCAGAAGAATTGCAGGTGAAATTAGTGTGATCCAGGAAAGCGTACGGTAAAGTCTCCCAAATTACTTCAAGCTTACAATGCAGCATAATACTTAAATACGAACGCGAAGAGTATAATTAGTTAATTATATTTGTATGCATTAGGCTAATGGTCAGCCACGACATTTATCTAACCAGCATTGGCTTCTTCGGTCCAGCGAAAAATGCAGTGAACGGCTCCCCTCTGACAACATACGGTATAAAAATCCACGTGGAAGGAGACTACTCAAGATATTATAGTCGATGTCCTTCACAAAATGCAACCGTCATCACCAGAGACCCTTTTACAGTGGACTTGTCCAACCCATTTCAAATTCAAAAGCTGCAACCCTACAAGCTAACAGTTTGGGTTGATGTAAAGCAAACCTAAATTTTAAAAAACCTCATTGAATGAAACCCAAATGGGTTACCCATTTCATATTTATACTTGAACCAGTCTAATTATCCCAACTCCAATAATTTCAGGGCGACGTCTCCCAATTCGGCGTCTTCCCCCTCCCCCAAGCCGTAGTCTTCATACAGGACAGAGGGGAATTCATCACCTTTCATTTTGGGGATGCCGACTCGGATCCCCAGCCAGCCCTGGACATGACTGGACAACCATCCTCATCAGCACCCCTTCCATTCCAGCCTACTCAACCCACTCCAACTCCCCCCAGTGGGAGACCCCAATTCAAGCCGGAGCCAAGGAGCAGTGGGGTCATTCGCTGCATTTCATTCACCGTTAAAGACTAGAGGAGTGGAAGACATTATCAATTGAATACTGCCAATTTAAGCTTCTTAATTGTATATAAAGTAGCGATAGCAAGCTACAATTCGGTTTTTAAATGTTGACAAACTTTGATTTAACTTCACAAATCAATGTAGAATGAGTACTGCTGCTGAAATTATTATTTTAGGTGATCTCACTTCACCCCCAAACTTGTAGCGAAGCTTCAATACCAAAAAAAGAAAAAAATATTTTTTTTACTAAGCTGACTTCTACACAGGTCGCTGTTTATCATGGCTCGGTATTGCAGCCAAACTAAAGCCGCTTAGTCCATCTGATGCTGGTGAGAGAGTGCATTTATGCTTGTTTTTGGTTTGTAAAAATCCACCTACTTTCCTAAATGCACTCCTTCCACCTTCTCTCTCTTGCTGCTTGCCGGATATTTAATTTTTTAATTGTAGGTTTCTATAAAGTTTGTACAAATAGTGACTTGTTGGAGTAACTGGAGTAAGGGATACCTTGTAATTAATTAGGAGGAGGATGCTGATCTGATTATGTGACAGATGTTCAAACTTAGCAATTTGTTCCAAAGTCAGGTGTTTGACCTTGGCCTCTAGACACTAGATGGTTAATGTTTCGGAGTAGAATTGATGTGAAAGGTTTAAATTGATTTTTTGATTAGTTTTATTAAAATCTAATTCACTTTGATATAAATGCTCAGCTCTCTAGTGGCAATGTTTTGGTGAACGTTCAGTTCAGTGTTTCAATCTTTCAATGCGTAATTAAATATTTAATTAAAGATCAAACCTGTGATTTTTTAAGTTTAACAGCACTCATTATTCTGACTCAAAAAGGGTTATTTTTGTGATGTAAGACTTTACGTAAGAAATAAGTTTAACGAGCTAATTTTGATATTTTGATAGCACATATTCGAAGATAGAACAAAACTCGTGAAAAATTGGTGATATGATGCTACATAGATGCTGTTATCTAATGTAATTAATGTGATTGAAATGTAATAAAGACTAAACTAATACATTCTCGGTTATCATTGCGTATTAATTAAAAAGCATAATTAAAATTGCAAAGTGAGTTAGTGCCCATCAAGTAAAAGTCTCAAAATTATGGAGTTCACATCGGAAAATGTGGAGGCAGCAGTAATAGAATTCTACAAGAATCCTGGCAAGGTCAATCGGGAATGTCACGAGTGGTTGAAGAGTTGTCAGTCCTCGAGGGAGGCGTGGCAAGTTGTTTGGCCCCTGTTGGACCCCTCAAAGAATGCGCAGGTCCAGTTCGTCTCTGCGAATATGATTCACCACAAGGTTCTGAGGTGCATTAATGAAATCCCGGAGGCGGAGTTGCCGGCATTAAAGGAAAGGCTGATTGCGACCGTGGCCAAGTACATTGCAGGACCGGAAGTTGTTCTGACGAGACTCGGTCTAACGGTAAAATTGCTGAAAATATTAATTAAACTTCAATACTTGAAAAAAATGATATGTATTTATTGCATTTCTCAAAATTATTTTGTCACTATATTTTTTCAGTTGGGCGCATTTGTCACTAATACCATTGGAGGAGCTTGGCTCAATCCATTGGAGGATATATCTACAATCTTCTCTCCTCAGAATTTCCCAGGTGCACCGGAAGAGAATGTCTTCAAACTCCTGGTTCAGATATTTGGATTTGTTCCTGAACAAGCCCAATCTCAATGGCAGCATTCTTCAAAAAGAGGGCACGCTTACAAAGAGCTCCAGGGAAAAGGTCAAACAAGTAAGTGTCATTCTTTGTATTTATGTCTGTATCCGAATTAGTAATTGAAATGAAAATTTAAATGTCTTGGCTTTAAAAGGAATGTTTTTAAGGGTGCGTTTCACTTTTCACTTGATTTTTAGTGTTTTCGTGGCTATTCAATATTGTGAAAACCCAACAGAACATGGATGTTGTGGTGGAGGCGTTGAAGGCGATGAACTCGTGGATGAAAATGATATGTATTTGTGAATGGCCGGATTTGGGTCTCTTTGTGGATATTTTAGTACTTTATTGTGCGTCTTCTGTTAATACTCAAAACGACAAGTTGACCGAACTCACTTTGGAAATCTTAAGCGCAATTATTGGCGACCCGAATGCGCATCAGTATCCTACCGTTATACTGACAATTTTAGAGAAAATCCTCCCACTCGAAGCTGCTTTAGATATTGTCATTCAGAAAGAAGATGCGGTAAGAGAATTTGAAATTTTTGAACTTTTACCATTTAAATGCTCTTGGATTGTGTATTTTATTTAGTCCTTTTCCATTTTCAGGAACTGGCGACTTCATTTTATGGAATGTATGTAGCATTAGCAGATTGTCATTCCAGACTCGTAGTAGAGGTCTGCGATCCAGAGCATTTGTACAACAAAACTAATCCGCGAAATCGCGACAATTGTCTCGCTCTCATCAACATACTGTTAAAATGTACTGGCAGCCCTGGAATATATCCTGTCGATGAGCTGGTCAGCAGTATCACTATATCAGTTTGGTATTCATTTGTGGTAAGACAAATCATACTTTGCGTGCTGTATTGTACTCAGCTCTGTGGTCTAAATGATCTGTTTGCCTGTGTTACAGGAGGACATTCAAAATCTACAATCGGAAAGGCCAATATATGTACATGTGATGCAAGTTTTCGAGGAAGTGTACAAGTCTTTAGCAAAAATACTAATTCGCAAGGCTCAGTACCCTCCAGACATTGCGGAATGGAACTCTGAAGAGAAGGAGCAGTTTAGGATTTATCGACAGGATGTTTGTGATTGTATAACTTATTGCTTTGAACTACGAGGTTGGACCATGTTAAATGAGATAATCGATTGGGCCGAAATAGATTTGCAGGCAGCGGAAAGTGTAAGTGCAACAATGTTTAAGCTCGAGGAATACTTTCCATTTATCACTGGATTGGATGGTTAAATAAGTAAGTTTTGTGTTCTTTATAGGATCCAAGTAAATTGACAATAATGTGGCCTGAACTGGAAAGTCTGATGATGTCAATACGAGCTGTAGCGGAAAATATATCCGATGAGACTGATCCTGTAGTTGCGGAACCTATGAAGCGAGTATTCTCAGTGATTGAGCGGGTGTTAAAGTTTAACCGAGGAGGGTGTGGAAATCCAAAATTATTCCAAGCAGCCATTGAGTGCATTAGTATGCAAAATAAAATTATTATGAAACGTTTACTAACAAACATCAACATCCGCTACATAATCTTTTACTCAAGTCTTAATCAAATTGTTTTTCTTATTTCTAGGCTCCTGTAGTGGAATGATTCATTTATATGATACAGTCTTGAAAAGTATAATTGGATTTATACTGGAAGGGCTGTTTCAACCTGAAGTATTAACTTCTGCAGCGTTAGCACTTAAAACGTTGAGTCGTGACTGTTCGCGAAGCTTAGCTCCTTTTACACCAAATATTTTGTCCTACTGTAAGGTAATGTTAGCAATAGATTTTTTCTGTGCTTCACCAGATTTCGTCAACTTTATTCTTTATTTCTAATGTTTTGTTTTAACTTTTAGCAAGCACTGGAGAGTGGCCAAATGAGTCCTAATGATAGTATCAGAATAGTTTACTGTATTGGAAGGTTTTTACCATTTTTACCGACTGATCAAATTATAACTGCGGTTAATGAAATATTCGCCCCTTGTCTCACTCAACTTCAAACGTTGGCTGCACAAGATGTAAGTGGACGAATAAAAATGTTTACATACACAATATAACTACCTTTATAATGGAATTCTAGTCGTGCTTACTTTTAGAAATGCTGAATTTTGATTCCAGGCTCAGTCGGACATCAAGCACAGCTTGCTAGGCATTCTTAACATTTTTGGCACTTTATGTGCTTCGTTGGATGGGTCATCATCGGGCGAAGATGATGATGACGAAGACGAGATCTCAGAAGACATGGCATCTGTCTCCTCCAATAATAATAACAATTCTAGTCAATTAATGAGCCAACAACGTTCCGCCACTCAAAGTCGCGTCCAACCTTTAATCCCAGTTGTCGAACAAATTCTTCCTGCTCTAGTCCCGGTAGCCGAAAAGTGGGCGAAAGATGAAGAGGTGATGGAAGCCCTATTTTCAATTCCAAAACATACCCTGTCTACAATTCATTCCTCCAGCCCTACCGTGATGCATTTCTCGATGCAGTTGGTCGTCATTTCGTTTCGTATCCATCCTCTGATGTGTGCCACCTCCCTTGCAAAACAGGTATGTTTTCTTACGTGACTCAATTTTGCATTTTTGAACGTTTTCACAAAAGTTAGAATAACTAATTGTATCTTTTGTAATGCTTTCGTTTAGACTATGTTGATGCTGGGTAAAGAGGAGATGACAACGCAATGTCGATTTCTCGCTGAAATCCATCAACTAGTTTGTGACCGTGTAAAGGAAAACCGTGATAGTGACTTTACGGAATCATATCTTCAGCTAATTGCGCAGCTCGTGAGAAATAATGTAGAGTTGGTTAATTCTGCTGGAATTCGATTGGAATCAATTCTCCAGTTCTGTAAGTACTATTTAAGCAATTTAAGATTTTTAATGTTGGAAATAAGTTTAATTAGAAATTAGGAATTAACTGAAAAAAATTATCATTCCTATGAAATTACAGCAACTACAGCATTAATATGCCAGGAAGCATCCGTTTTGAAGGCTGCTATATTTTTACTAACTATAGTTCTCCAGAAAGCATCTGAATTACGCCCACCTTTAATTGAGTATTACAAAGCCAATGGTCTGATCATCGTGCGCCAGATAGTTCTCGCCATTGGTAAGTATTCTATATTCATACGTGTTTACTTAATTACTTATTTGCTTACATCTTAAGGAAAAGTATTAAAACGGGAAATTATTACTTCATTAGGGCACGTGATACCTCGTACCAACTGTCATAATTTCTCCGAGTTACTCTTAGCTTTTAACAAAGTATTTCCTGCGGAATGGCGAGCATGGTTATCCGAGGTCTTGGCTATAGAAGGATTCCCATCAGTCCATGCTAATCCCGAGTCCAAATCCAAGTTTTACATTAAAGTTACAAAGTAAGTCATGTGTGGCGTTTGTTATCGCACTCACAGTCAGCTCAAATATATTTCCATCTTCTATACCTGTCAGTATTGTGTTATTTATCGATGAGGATGTTTTATTCTGTGGGAATTTTTTCAGAGAGCGCGTTAACAAGAGAGCTATCCAAGATGCCATCAACGAATTTACTGTAGTGTGTCGAAACATGGCTGGCTCCGAATATGCTGCAGCAACATCCAAGAGAATTTAATTGAACCCAGCCAGAGAGACGGAAATAGTTAAAGATACATGATATTTATCCAACATTACGATATACATAAATACATCAAATGTGTATGCAACTTGAAATTCTATAAATAATTATAATTGAAAATACCACCGGTACCTCCATAAATAATATTTTTACTTTTACGTGATTTGAAAGGTTGTGCTTGTTCAAGGATATAAATGTTACAATTACACTAAGCACTGAAATATAATATTACATTGAAATGCTTCAATGAAATTTAAAACTCAAAATTAATAAAAAAATAATACATTTATGGTTTGCGAAAGTAAATATACACATTTGTTACAAAAAGGCGCTTTTTAACCGTCTTCATTCATATTATCCTAGCATAATGAATCTTATACTTTTTATCTGGACATATGTATCTAGCAGTAAGAGTGAGATGCAAAAATTGATACAATATCAGTCGATACGGAAAACCTGAGCATAGTCGGCATAGTCGCCACTCTTTGTTAGCTACGCATGAAGGACTTTCGTTTTAAAAGACAAACATCTGCAACTCCACTCCAGCCAACTATAAACTCGCGCAATAAAACCGACATTCAGGAAGACGCATAAAACCGACTTGTTTTGCAGTATGTTGTAAATACCTGATAGCATTTCACATTTGATATATTTGCAAAGTATTTGTATCTCTACGCGGGAACACTATATTTTTAATTAATCTTCTCAAACTTCAAGGTTATAGCACTGCTATACATACATTGCAATTTTGTAATCCAATATAAGCCCTTCTAATGAACGAGGAACATTCATAAACATAAAATGCAATTTCTTTGTAATAAAAAATTTCGGTTTCTTTTTCTAATTACTTATTTACATGGCGAATGTAAGTGCATATAGTCGAAAGTTAGGTGTCGATATTTCAATAGGGTAGTAACTAGATGATAGAAATGGGTAACTGCGCATACCGTTCGATATTGACTTTATTCTTGTCATTCTTCGGTTTAATTGCTACTTATGGTAACAACACTGCCGAAAGAGAAACGTTACCCACCGACGAGAATGCGTTAAGTTTGTAAGTGTTAATTTCATTTTAGCAAAGTTCCAATTTCAATTATGCAATATTAACCAAGTCAGGAATTTTTATGCGATACTTTTTTAAGGTGGCTCATAACTAGAACTGGCTGGGTGTTGTGTGATCGTGCTGCGGAGTATTCGAAAAAAATTGAAAACCCATTTGAAAGCATTGCAGTGCAGCCATTCACCTGTAACTCGGCTTTGACCAGCTCACAAGAAGTATTGCAAACTGGGTTAAATATTATTTGTTTGTAATACTTAATTCTAATGACATTGACAATCTGTGATTCTCAGAATATCCCGAAGAAAAGTAATCGACCGAGTTTTCGCCAATTGCCACTACCCGGTTTACGACACATAACGCAGCTCTTGTCCTTGCAAGGCTTTTCTGACAAGAATGACCCCAAGGTGGACTATCCCAGAAAATCATACGTTTCGTGTTTGCTTGGAGCTTTATTTGAAACTGAGGTTTTATAACAGTAAAATATATTTTAACATTTCACATTTTTCCTATTCAACCATGAAACAAACCTCCTTTGTTTCACAGCTATCACTGTGCCCCATGAATCCAGATCGTCGTCGATGTGCAGCCCAAAAGAAGGCAGTGGATGAAGACCTAATCCTATCAAAAGGTGTACCCATCAGTTACAAAGGTGGAATACTGAATGAAGGTCAGAGCAGATCCATGCAGTATAGTAATTGGTGACATTGTAATATGAAACTTGTAAAATAAACGAATTTACTAACGTTCCCATTAACTGTATTTAATAAACTGATAGATAATTGATTATCAATATTCGCAATGAAGCATATTATATCTGATTCTGATTGACATTGACCGGGAAATCTCTCATGAAAAGTCCATTCAAGGTCCAAAGAAGTAATTAAACTCGTCCTCTTCCGCTTTCTTTTCGAGCTCAGCTTGGGACAGCTTAATGATTGTCTTTGGTGGACGGGAACGGAAGAGAAGTGGCCGACCTTTCTGTGCAGAGTGAAAGTAAATTGATATGTAGGTTAGTTTAATGACAGCAGATTTTTATAAGCTGAATAACATTTTATATCAAAATTAAACCTTTTGATGAATCGGGGCTTCTGCTCGTGCAATGGAACGGGATCTCCTTTGCTCATACATGTCCTTCTTTTTATTGATTTGCTCAACTCTTTCCTCCTCACGACGTTCCTTGTCTAGTTCCTATGCAGTAGCAGATTTAAAGTATGATTATTCTAAAGACATGTTTGCAAAAATCGTATTATTTTTGCTTATCCATCATATCATAATCATCTGCATACACGAGAGATTTGCAAGACGACTTCCAGAGGCATGGCTTGTATCTCCTTCATCAAATCTTCGAAATTCTTTTCAACGCTGGTCAGCATCATAGTTGGATTAAGGTGATGATCAACAGTGCCTTGACATCACAAAAAACCAGACATGTTAAAACATAACTTTCTCCAAACATAACATTCTTTGCCAAATGATTAAGTAAACCTGATTGACTTTACCTACGGCGGCTTGATACACCTGAACAATATGCTTTTGCAAAATTCTATACAACTTTTGCTGCCTCCTCACATCATAATTGCCTCCAGTAAACATTCTAGTATTCGAGAAAAAGAATATAGTTTTGAATTTAAACAGTATTGACTTAAGAATTATTATATTTAAATTGTATTTGGAGGAAAGATGTGTACTCGAAAAGCATCCCAAGTGCCTTTGCACGTTGCTCATCCATATCGATATTTGTTTGTATTGACGTGATCTCATCCCGTAGTAGCCTGCCCCTGTGATTGAGTTGTTTCTGGAATGGAGCACAAATGTTTTATCAAAAAAAAATTAACAAAGGTTCTCATATATTTGTGTCCTTATGAGTAACGCGAAGGCTAATGTCCTGGTGTCATACCCTTGCTTTGGAGATTTCAAGTTGAACCTTCTCCAATAGTTCTTCGGACGCTTGGGAGTGTTGAATCAGGGAGAGATTTGCTTCCTCCATGTCAGAGTAGATAGCCAATAGTTGACTAGGTCTGGTAAAACTCAAGTCTACAAAGAAGCATTTCTGTGTAAAATTCTTATCTTCTTCGCCATTAAAAAACCAAGTAAACAAAATAAACCTAATCTTACTTGCTAATTCCTTTCGATCACTACTTTCAGTGCCAGGAACAAGTTCCAAGGATTTCAACAACGCAATTTCATTGTAGCCGTCTTCATCCTCTGAAAATTATCGATTGGCCAATTATTATTAGCTAGGTTGTTAAAAGTCTGAGAATGTCATAGGAATCTTGAAGAATTTCAATGTTCGCCAACCTTTCCCGGCATTTTCACTATCATAAGCCGCCTTCTGCCCCTTATCCGCTGGATCCAACTGGAGGCCAAACATGACCTTTTCGTGTTTTGCAGTGACACTATTTAGCCTTGACGCGTTTCGCTGTACCAAAGAGGCCACAATATCGTTTGGAGTTGGAGGTGCCCTAGCGCGCAGTTTCTTCTGACGGCGGAATTCCCTTCGGGCCTTTTTCCCTTTTGGCTCTGGCTCTGGCGGGGGATCCGTTACTTGCTCTGGAAGGCCTATGTTTACACGTACCGCACGACCTATGTCTGCGACAAAGTCGCTGCTCTCAGTGCTTGACTCCAAAGCGACTGGGAAAAAATATGAAAAAATAGTGGTGGTAAGGGAAAATATCTTCAATTAAAGTAGTTTCTTATGCAACTGCTCAGTTATATTTAATTACTGGTCTCTTCATGTTGAGACTGTCTTCCGGTTGCCTCTTGCTCGACTTCTTCTTTGTGAGCATTAGCTTTTTGTTGGACCATCAACTTAGCCTCTTTCAGAGTCACACCTTGCTTCATGAACTCAACCAGTTCTTCCTTTACTTGTTGCTCTCGCTATGATTTTTGAATTTAAGGTGGTTCCATAAAACTTGGCAATAATGATTTTAGCAAACTATTGCAGACATTCCAAATTCTGTTTTTTTACCCTTTGAGTCCTATGCTCCTCTTCCTCATCTTTTCGCTGGATTTCTCGTGCAATATCGTCCAAGAAGCGCATGTAGGATTTGCACTCCCGCAGACTATCGTTCGTGCCGACGATATCCCCCTTCAACTGATTGATTTGAATGTATAATTGTCGCGCTTGCAAGGATTTAGCTAGCTTTTCCTTTAGCGTTTGTTCGGCCCTTAAAGTGGGAGGAAAAATGGGTATATGAGAGCCCAAAAGAGACCTGCTGGTACCAGGAAGAGAATTTAATTTTATGGTACTTACAGCTTTGAAGCTTGATGAGTTTTGTCATCATTTTCCCTTAAGAATGTCTCAAAAGCTTCTTTCGTGAAATTCGTCAGCCATTCGTATTTACTCAAGCAGGTTTCCTCAAACTCCTTTGACTGCTCAATCATCTCCAAAGCTATCTTTCGTGCTCGTACAGCTCGCTAGTAAGAATATTTGAAACAAAATGAATTAAACTAAATTGCTGCAAAAGTACGTATAGGAGATATCAACTATGTCGGTATGAGGCCCCCCACCTTCAAGTAGTAGATCTCCTTCCTTTGCATGATATATTCAGAGTGCATCTTTCTGGAAACTTTCTGAAGATGATTAATGCCCAGACCATGTTGTGCTTTCCATAACACTTGCTTGTAATCTTGGGCCAAGGCTGTGAAAGTGAATTCAAAACGCGTGCTGTAAGACGATAACTTGTAATGCATTCATATTGTTTAATCAATAATAATTAAGTAGGATTTACAAGGGCTGAAGGAGGGCCTCAGAAAGGGCTTGATTCGTCTCAGAACAGTCTGACTCTGTCTGAAACCCTTCGTCCCTTTCATTAGAGTAGGAACGTTCTGCTGGGCCTCCTTGTCCTATCAATAAGAAAATTTGTGTATTAACTAACAATTCAAATCCATTCAAAATTGATAAGATAACTGGAAATTAAAGCTGAAGAATGAAAGTACTTTAGCTTTAAATTCATCCAACATCTGTATGAACTGCTCAACATTCTTTGGATATGAGAAAGGGTTTGGCTGATCATCCCCTTCGACAACCAGAACCTCACTTTTAGTTTTAGATTTCCTTTTCTTTACTTCCCTTTCTCGAGGCGTCTTCACGCGAATGTCAGCAATCGGGGGGAGCTCCACAGGGAGTGGGGGACGTTCCTCGAGGATGTCAATCAACCCATTGCTCCTCTTTGGATATACGACGGAAGCAATAGCTTGCTGTACAAGGCCAAGGCTTGCGATACTAGTTTTTCTAGCGGGGACCTTGGGCTGCGAGTTTTTTGGGGGACGAATATCGGGAATATTCATTTTAGAGGAAATTGGGGTTTAAAATTGAATTGGCCCACATAAATTCTTTATTTTAGTGCTTAACACTATCTATAGATGCAATAGTATAATACAAGTTGATTGGACGGCCAATTGAAAGTTCATATTCCTGAAACTCCAAAAATGACTTTTTATTGATCAAACTATACATGCAAATCTCCATGGCGTGCCTTTCTAAACGTGGTTGTCCATTCCATTGCTGTTTAACTTTCGGCTATGGGAGTTTCCCATTCCGGAAGTTTTCTCACATAGACCTGCACTCAACTCAACTTTAACTTCAAAATGACGTATGTATCCCTTATGCTCCAACTCGAATGGAGGAGGTATTTCCTAAACAATGGGGATGGATGATAGTAAAAGTGAAATATAATATTAAAAATGGGTACGATATATGGCAATATTTTCCTTGGATACAAATTTACACGTGTTTTTTGGAGCGAAGAACCTTTGAAATGTCTTATTACCGTCTATAGTTAATTTATATACTCTATCATTTAAACCTTCAAAATTGAAAGGTTGGCGAATTTTGTCTAATTTACTGAAACCCCACTCTAGAACCAACACTTGCACAAGTCGTCATTATAAACATAAACCGGAAATTAAAAAACTTCCATCATGCCTCCAAAGAAAGCAAAGGGGGATGCGAAGGAGCCGAAAATGAGCAGGAAGGAGAAGAAGCTCTGGGTCAAGTTCGGTCCGGTCATGATTGAGGGGCTAGACGGGAAGGAAGTAAGCGTTGTGGCATTACGGAGAGATGAGCTGGAATGGGCTACTGAACGGTTGAGAGATCAACTGACGACAAACCGATCAGAGAGGATACGGTATCAACTGGAACGAGACTACTTGTTCGAACTTCATGAGCAATATCGGAAAAAGTTGAATTGTTTGATTGTAAACACCCAATCGTAAACCATCTTGATCTAAAATTCCTCAAAATACCTGTCGAAATCACTGATTCATTTGGTTTCATTATTTTATCCAGCTTGAGCAAGAGACTTTGACAGCAGAAAATACTCGAGCCTCCCAAGACGCTGAAGAGGGCAAGATCATCAAAGGCATGGAGGGCAAACATTTCAGAGCAGAGACGCAAATCATGGCCACACAGCAAGAGTGTCGGGATGAACTCCGACGGAAAAAGGTTTGAAAACAAAACCAATATGCAAAATAACAGAAAATAGAATCCGTTCATATTACCTTTTTAATCAACGATCGAGCTATTTATATATTTGAATACGATTGTTAGATTAAGGAATTACTGCAAAGGTCATTCCATTACATGTCCTTGGATATGGATGAGCAAGATGATATACTCGAGAGGAATGCCGCCTTGTACACGAAACGGATTCAAGATACTCAGTCAGTATAATTTATCATTTTGGAGGAATTAGGACCAATATTTTTTTGTGTAAATTCAGGCAAAATCCTTAAAAGTTTTTAACTTTCTGTTTCATCCTCAAAAATAGAAAGAAATTACAAGACCTTCATAAATACATGGATGATCACGAACAGCAGCTTGAAGAATTTAACCAGAAATTGGAAAAGGAGAAAGAGAATTCAACCGTCTTGTTTTTCGTCGTTCGTCGAATGGAAAACCAATTGGTATACATATTTAAAACATGATTCTAGCCATGAAAGCATAAAAAATATGTGCCTCATCTCATTTTACATATGTTTTAGTCAGAAGAGCGATGGAATGAGTTCATTTGGAAGCTCTCCCAAAACTTTGAAAACTCGTTGAAAGCATTGAAAAGCTTTTACAATGACGCCTCCTTCAGTAACTTCACCATGATCCACACACTTCAAGACATGATCACTTCCTCTGTTCAACGAATGAACCAGTACAAGGATAAAATCAAAGAGCTGCAGTCCATGATGAAAGAAGCTCACGGGCAAATGCCCGGACTTAAAGTACAATTTAGCATGGCTCGTGTTCGCCACGACCGAATAGTAAGGACTAAAGCCGGTATAAGCACAGTGAGCAAGGAGCTCCAGCTCAACCAAAACAAAACCAGTGCCCTTCGGATGGACTACCGGTCTAACTTTGTGCGTCTGGAGAACATCAACTTGGAAAGGGAAAATTTTCGGACAAATGGACCAGAAATGGTTCAGAGCATGCTGGACGCGTATAGTCACCGTTTCCGGGTGGCAGAGGATGAAGCAACAATGCAACCTGTCATTGACAAGAGGAACGAAGAGAAAGAGAAGTTGCTTAACAAATTCCAAAATCCTGCGCAGTTCCAAGCTACAATTACCCCATTCAAGAATAGCCAGATGTTAAAGGATGGACTTGCGGATGATTATCATTTGACGGTATGAAAAGTAAAATGTCAAAATGTCATATTTTTTACCATTTTTTTCAAACCTTTCAAGCTGAATCATTTATTACAACTTTGGATTTAGAGCATTAAATTACGCAAGCAAGCAGAGAACCTGCGTAACTCAATGGACACCCGTTTGCACCGTATTGGTCTAACTCGAAAGCACCCAACGTTTGGTCCCAAAGGGGCCTCTGCGTTTGCATCCATTAGTATTGGCAAAGGTGGTATCCGATTCGGTGGCAAACCCAACTGGGGGCCTGCCGATCTAGTAGCTGGAAAGTCATTCCCAGTACGAAAGCGTCAGCCTCCAACTGGTGTTATAGACGGGGATGATATCAGAACTGCAGTACCAGTTTGCTTGACCCCCTCGATCCAAAACTTTATGTCGTTTAAGAAAACGCAAAGGGAGCAGAAGGAGTCACAGAAGAAGCGCGTGCTTGAGGCACAACGACGTCTTGGAATCACGGAAAAATATTGCTATTAAAACTTCATAATGTTATGAGGAATATATGCCTACTTTATAATCTGTGCTTTCAATGTATGCCAGTGGCACTGGAACTCGTTTTTACTAAATACAGAGAACTGAATGTTTAATATTTTAAAGTAAATTGTCTTATGACTCATGATTGAACGAATATTTTTATAACATTTATATGGATGGTTCTTAGTAAAGCATGACAAACAGTAAAATACAAATCAGTGGGATGTGATACTGATAAGTAGTTGAAATTTTTTTAAAAAATGGCATGAAAATGAAAGTTATAGAATACCTAGAGTTTCAGTACATTCTTAGGCACTGACAGCAGGTGGTCTATTGAGAATTCAAAATATTATTTAACCTTGCATGTTGTGAATCCTTACATAACCATATCTATTAGTTTAGATAGAACCCCCAAATATCATCAAGTAAATACAAAATGTGCAGTGACTCATTTAAAAAAAATATAATAATATAAAATTAATTTACCTAACCACATATAAAAACCATCATATCGAAGAAAACATTGTGACGATTTTATTGTGTGTGGTATCTTGGTATTCTCTCACATACTTACATCATCATACAGATCATCATTAGTATGGTAACTTGCCTGACGACTTTTGTCCCTCAAACCTTTTCTCTGCTATACCAGCTCAAAACTTATCACGACCAAAGGCTCTAGGGCTACAATAAGGCTCCATTATTGGCGAAAAAATTATTGAAAGTGAAATTTCGGTAGGCAAAGCTAAGCAATATGTAATTGCAGCAGAGATCACAGAGATCAACTCTTTTTATTATTACTCTGTGGATGCAGCAGACTACTTTTGAGAGACTTCTTTGTAACCGTTGGGATAGCGGAAGTGGAAAAAATACATGAATGCATTTATAATTGAAAGGTGCAATATTAAGTGGTACCCTTATCAACGCATAGTCACTCAGAGGGCTGATCAGTGAAACTTTTAGAGCGAGAAGGGGTAAAGATATGAATATAATTGTATATTATGCCAGTGTATGGATCCCTTTTGCTGTTGTTGTATGTGTAAATACGTGAGACTGACTACTGGTTACATTCTATTCAGTGTACAAGGCATTAAGCAGAGTAGAGCGTTGTCATACTTCATTACATCATGTTATATAATGTCACTTTGTCATCATCATCCTAAAGAAATGCATTTTACTTCCGGTGTACGTCCCATCCACTTTCCTCACGATTATGGGTATGGTTTGGCTAAGATGAAATGATCATTTCGTAGCTATCATGCAGGTGAATTTTCTAATTCCAACGAAAAACTCAAATTATATTACTTTTTTAAAGTATATGAATGTAAAGTAAACAACCTTCGCAACTTTCAAAGCTCCGGCATAAGATTTGATAAACAATTATGATCATTTCACTTCATTTGTAGAGGACCCTTGGCAGGAGAAGGGTTACTGTTGTCTGTCAAGCTGTTCTCCTCAACTCATTATTCTATTTAGGTGTTTTTAGACAATTAAGATGGGGTATAATTCATTGACTACTAAATTCGTTGGTAGTGCGTATGCACTACTAATGCTCAGCGTACATATTACATCCGCCGGACTGACGCAGACGATTAGGGAAGCGGCAGTTCCAAAAGGTAACTTTTGTTCATTTTAATTAAAAAATATGATGTTCCCAGATAAAGTTTCTAATTTATTACATGTTAAGATATGGACTATAAGCTACCGGTGGAGGTGACAGATGCTCCAAATATCCAGTCTCAACCCGCAGCGGATTTAGTTTCCAGTACATCCGCTCCAGTTCCAGCAGTGATAGTGGCCCAGTCACAACCCCACGTTGCGACTCCAGCTGAAGAATCAAATCTCCTGGGCACATTAAAGTCCTCCCTTTCAAAACTATCCGATTCCATTCAGGAGCGTGCGGATTTTGCCACAAATAATCATCTTGCTCAACAGACCTGCAAACCTGGTGACGTTCTCTGTCAAGCGAGCCAAGGACTTGGGATGGGCACCTCACACATGAAGACTGAGCTTAGCAAAGCTGTGATTAGCTCATTTGGAAAGATGATGTCAGAAATGGTCAACTCTACAATCTCCCGAGGTCTCGTCGACTTCATGGCGAAACACGGAAGTGGACACGGAGAAACTATCGAGGAGGAGCATAAAGCAATGGTTCAAATGGCTGCAAATGTTTTACAAACAGTGAGCTCCAAGGTTATCAAGTCATTCACGTTCTTCGTCCAAATGGCCATTTCTGGAGCAATGTGGGATTTGTTTCATCAAATGATGAATGGGGTAACCACTGCGTATGATCAACATGAAAAGAATGTGAATGAGCTGAGAGGAGCTGCCATTCTCAATTCCGCCCCTGGAGATATCCCGAAACCTAGTCAGCCTCAGCTAACTCCACAGCAGTTGTTTGATCCTGTGAAAACTCTCCTTAACGCTGGAGCACTGACTTCGCTAAGCTATCCTGGTTCCGGATTTGATTTGATGGGATCGTTGAAATCTAATTTATTTACTGGGGAGACTAATAGTTTGGAGAAGAAAAGCATGGAGTCGACATACATTCCGTCGCGTGTTTTGACGCCTTATGGATTGCTGGACTCCCAAAGAAGAAATACTTAAAATAATTAAGCTAGTTTGTTTTTGTTGTTTATTGTTATTTTGTTAGATTTTTTTTGTTAAAAATATTGAAAACTGCCAGAAATTCAGCTGTCATTTGCCAGCCCGACTGTTTTTCTGCCAGAGTAAATGGCTTTATTATGGCAGCCAAAGTACAGCCATTGTGAACTCGTCATGAAAAGTTTTAGTTTTAAATAAATTAAGAAGCATTATTAAAAATTAAAAAGTCTGAAACAGACGCTTTTATTGCTAATTATCAACTTATTCTTTTCTTATCTTATCCATATCATCTTATCCTATTTCAATCACTTCCTCCCACTGACGGAGGCACATCTGCTGCAGCATCACCATCTCCTTTATTTGGGCTTGAGTTTTCCGAAATTTTTACATCTATTTTATTTTCAGCACTTTCAACCTCCTCACTACCCTTCTTATCTTTATCACCCTTGGAACTATCATCATTTGAAGAAGTTGAAACGACTCGAATTGTTTCCCCGGCTTTGTTATCATTTGCATCCTCTTCCTTCTCCAAATCTTCTTTGGTTACTGTGACCCCGTTGTTGTCAGCCCCGTTATCTTCTTTCGTGACTACAATAGCTGGCGTGGTTTTCTTTCCGGGTGAGCCTTTAGGTTTATTTGAGCTGAGGGTATCCTCCCATCCTGTGGCTTTGCAGGAGGCATCCCACAATTTTTGCTGAACTTGGCCATTTGTCACTTGAGAATTTGTGCAGAACTTTGCGCAATTTTGGAAATACTTTCCTCCCTCATTTTCAACGGCTGGGGATAAGGCCACGTGGAGCACTCCGTCGGCACCTTGCTTATTACTCTGCAAAAACAAATCATTGCCCATTTAATAAATGCCATCTAAATTCCAAACACAAATCAATAATTAGTAGCTGATCCATTAAGTTCTGCATTTAATTAACCTTAAATAACATCCAAAATAGGAAACGAACAAAGAATGGCCAGGTTTCATACAAACCACTGTTTACACAGCCGGGATGAACCGCATACGATCTGATTGGATAACCTTCCTGGACAAACCTGTCATTCAGATATTGGGAGAATATGGCTTGCATCAGTTTTGAATTTCCGTAAGCCCAGTTTGATCCGTAAAGTTTTCTAGCAAATTCAACAAAAAATCATTATGAAACTACCGAATAGCAAGAAATATCTCATTTATCATGGATGAGCAGCAACGGAATTAATTGCATCTCTGTTTCATTCCATTTCACTCACTCCATCCACAAATCATCCAAGTCCAGTTTTCCAGGGTAATGTGCAACGGAAGAAACATTCACGATTCTGGAAGCCTTCTCTGATGTTCCCCCAGTTGTGAGCCTGGGCAGGAGCATATTGCTGAGCAAAAAATGGCTTAGATAGTTGACTTGGAATGTTATTTCATATTCGTCCTCTGTTATCTCGTATGGAAGGTCGTATATTCCAGCTGGGGAACAACATGCAATATACAAATTATGGATAAGCATTTATCTCAGGTGTTTCTGTCAAAATGTCAATACCGCACCGATTGATTGAATTTGACAACTATCCTTATCATTTATTTGCCTCGACATGTGCGAGGTGTTCATTCAAAGAAATAAAAAAATCCATTTAAGGTCACTCCATGTCCATACTGTATAAATGCATAACCAATGTTGCAAATATTTACCGTTATTGATGAGCACATGAATTTTTGAATATTTTGACAATATTTTATTCCCAAACTCCTTGACAGAAGTGAAGGATTTCAGATCTAGCGGTAAAATGTCCAGGGTTCCAGTCATCAGCTTTTCCTTCCGAAACTCTTCAAGCATTTTCCTGGCTGCGTTTTCATTTCTCACGCCTGGAATGACAAAGTTGCAATCAAAAAATGAAGTTTCACCCATTCACATGCAACAGATTTTCATTCCGAGTCATGCACATAAACCAAAGTGTTTTAGAGCTGACGTACCTAATATCACGTTCATGTCGAGCGTCAAAAGTTTTCTCACAATTTCCTTCCCGATCCCACGAGCTCCTCCAGTAACAACTACATTGTCACCGGGTCTCCTCACTGCCTCTGAAGTTTCAAAGTAAGTATGCATCAGTACGAAGATCAACTTAAGATAAGACTGACATGCATTTACTTAAGATAGGATTTAAATGATAAAAATATTTTTTTAAACTTACTCTGAACATCAAACTTCCTGTGTGGCGTCAGCAACTCGTATGTATTCCAAAAACAGGCATTCATAATAACCAAAAAGGCGCGCCAAGTATTTCTAAAAAATCCCCCAATCCCCCCTGTTGGCTTCGTACGTGGGCCGGAGGGTGGTGATGTTTCCGAACTCATTTTTAAAAACCTTTTTGGAGAAAATGTCTAGAAAATATTTGATGCAAATGTACATACACTGCGTCCACTGTACTGTTCAGTATTTTTATGGCGACTTCCTCCTCCTCAAATGAGAATAATCACACAAGCTCACATTTTTTCTACCTAGATTTTCATTTAGCATAAGGAACGCTGAGCTGTAATTGTAACAATCCCAATGAGTCAATCCGTATATTATTGCAACAGTATGCATAAAAAATGCTTTATTCACACGTGAGTATTGCTCAGAATAATGATATAGTGACGCCACCCATTCTGGTCTGTAGTACAACACTACAAATAATTTACAGAATTACAAACTACATCGCATCATACATTGTTTTATTAAGTTTAATATCACAATAATGTTCACCGAACCAACAATCACAGGAATGTTATAGCAATTTGTATTGTACTCCACAGGTTTTTTTTTACTGCACTGCAACTAGTGCCAACTCTGTACATGAACTAAGACACACAAGTTGGTAGAGCAGGGAGGCAAAGCAGCAACAGTCAGAATTGAAACGATGAAGGATGACTTTTGGCTTTTTTGGAAATAGACAGTTTTCGTAATGTATAGGTATGATGAATGTAATTTAAATGTTCGAGTGTTCGACTTCCCTTCATATCCTCACTTTTGACTTTGCCCTACGATGACTGTGGTTGCCAGACAGAAACTGAGCTTGGCACGGTATAAGCAGGCTAGAGAGAAGTATCTATCCTGATGAGCAGGCAACAATGATAACGATGATGATTACCTTCTCCATCCAGTCCAGTACAGATAGCCAAGCAAGCCCGGCATATCATATCCAATCAACGCAGTAATAAGCCCTGTCCAATTATATAGGAATTATATGTACTGTCGAAAGGGAATAGTTTTTTGGTGGATGCCTTTTGGTTTCTGCTACAACTAGAACGTGTCTAATGTCAATAATTTCCACTGAAGCTAACCACATTCATTCGAACACGCCAGATTTGGTGTACTCTCGTATGCATTGAAATGCTTTAAAAATGGAAATGGTCAGTGGGCATGATCTGTGGTTCCTTTTATGCATACAGTAAAACAGGTTTTTCTTAAAAAATTCAAGAAGCAAATACTGAGGAAAATGGGAATGCAGAAAGAGGCATTACGAATTCACTTTTTCCAGAAAGCCCTCTCTTTTAGGCAAAAAGAATTCATTTCATGCAAAAGTCCAGTTTTACTTATTCGACTGACCTATTGCAGTTTTGTTCCAAGAGGGAAATCAATGCGCTTTGTTTGATAGTTGATGATGTGCTGATACGGGATCCCGGGGCATTTATTCCAGCAAGCGATGAAATATGAGATAGAGTTTAATTGCCGATCAATAGCCATGTCCAAAGCAAAATTTCCTGTAAATAGCCAAGTATAATATGGGAGCTGAGTAAAGAGAATAATAATTGAATTCGTTTGTTTGTCCTCTCCCTGTGTTGTTCCTGTTCGTCCTTTCCCCGAAATTCAGTTCACTTGCCCAATTAACCTGTTCGTTCAAGACTATTTAAAACACATATACATTGGAAATATGATTGGGAGCCACTTTCATCCAATTAAAAACTTTCAGGCAGTGGACTAGTTAAGTTTTTCCAGGATTGAAAGGGTGATTGATAGATTGTAATTCTTCGTTTTTGAACTTTATTAATGGCCTAATTAAATGGTTCAATAGTTATGATTGTTAGTTAGTACTTAAATGACTCAGTGTGTTAACTTTGCTTGTGTTATTATGAGCTATTATTTATGCAGAAAACAATTCAAGATAAATTCATCTATATAGATTACTTATGTCACTTTAAATAAATAAATCTAAGTAACGTAAGCTTTATACATTGTCTCGGCCTTCACAAAATGGCTGCGGTTTTGGTCTCATCCCCGTCGAGAAAAGTAAATAATGGTAAATGATATGGTCATTATATGAGGGATGATTATATTTAATTGTACTTCAACTCCAATCCAACAGTCTGACTTATATGCAAACTCCAGTTTCCCAAACTGAAATTTTGTAGGTTTGTTTGTATAGATAATTTTAATATTTCCTGGAAGCTTTTGACCGTATCTGATGGTTTGCTAAATAATGAATGAACGAATATACCTTAAACGAATCCATGTCATCATTAAGTGACTGTTTTTATTAATGAGTTGCCACTCACCAAACTCTCACAGTAAGCAAAATAAGAGATTGAACAATACAAACTAGCTGTGCATTGAGGTTTGTATGAGTGGAGCCTAATTATTTCCCACGATATATATTACAACCACATTAGATCAAACGTGTGATGTACCCTGTTCATCTCATTCACCTGCAGTGTTTTACCAGCTTCATAGAAAAAACAGCCTCCCATTTAATTTAACATTCCTCCATTTACGTAAGAACATGCATTTTTGTCAAGGATTTTCCCACGCCGCCGCTTGGACGGATTGCATGTGTCCATCTGCAATTATCTGTCCATTCCATTTGTATGTTCTTATTCGACAATGTGAAGGCCAGATTTTAGAGTAAAAAACCTGCTGAAAATTTCAGTCTAAATGCAAAATGGAGATCCGGATTAAAATGACATTGACAGTTTTTTTGTATTAGTTATTTTTATTTCGAAATTGACTTGTCCGAAATTGATACATGGGACATGTAAGTAAATCTAACATTTAGTTTATGTGTATTATAATTAGACTCATTCCCTACCTATCCATTACACGTTTCGGATTTAAAAGAGCTTTAAATAGTAGAATAATTACTGCTAAGTTATGAATATGATACAATGTGAGTAGAGTAGGTATATGCAAGTGGGTCATAAATATACATGGTCACAATTGTTTTTTACATGAGTTGCTATCTATTTGCTAGTACCTATATTACGGATATCATCATAAAATCATCAATATATATCTTACATGGATCGATTAGATAATCAAATTACAGAGCTTACATGGTTCATTGTTTTTGCTAACTTTACATCTGGCATTAATTTGTTGTACTGCGATCAATAGATGAAGATGTAGAGTTTATAAATCGTACCGCGATGATAGGTGGGTCGGACTAATTCCTCGAGTTTTAATTGTTATAAAATGCCACATTGAACTATTATTTATGTGTACTTGTAAACGTAAAGCGATATGATTTGTTATGTGGCCTAAATTGATCAATAACTTTATTATCTCTCTCTGTCCAGTAACTTTACATTTAATTAATTATGACGGTTCAACTCAAAAGCACGACATTCAACAATATGATTAGCAAAGAGTAAATATATTAGCGAAGTAGTTATGTAAAATTTAACATTTATACTTATAATTATGTTAGTTAGCATTGCAGATGGAGATTTTTACCATTATCCTTCATGCCTATACTATAACTATGATTAAGTAATGTAATTAGATAACAAATTGCAAAAGGATGTGAATGAAGCTCCAACTGAGCACTGTCATTATTATAGCTACATAAAATGCAAAAAGTTGAAATACTGATGAAAGAAAGAACCATATTATAATTGTACTTAGTTTAAAGTAACCTATAAGATCTAGATTACTAAATTAACATTAGTAAAGGGCAGAGTATTTATATAAATTAGTTTGGGATATCTTAACTTAGCTTTTATGCTATATCCAATTCAGTATATTCCATATAAATTGGTTACATTTTGAAAATATTAGTTCTTATACTGTTGAATTATAGGTTTTTGATATGTTTGGCAAGCTTTTACATTCCATGATTTTGTAGGTTTCAACTGGACTCCCCAGAAATGTGTGACACAAGTCGTGCAATCCACTTTCACGAGTTAACCATACGCCGATTGACTGCGCTCTATAGATATTTAACTATTATATTTAAAGACTGATTGGTATAGGAATCAAATAATTCAATGCTAATGTCGTAATCGTAATTTTTACGAGGATCGTATGACTATAAAAATGTTCATGTTCGATTGGAAAATCTTCCTTGGAGGTCTGTTGGCACATGAAAAATCTCATTTATTGGATGTAATACAATTTTCAATAGCTAATCCTAGTCCGTACCTAACCTTAATGTCTATCCGGATTTGGAAACTAAAAAACTTATTAAAATCCAGTTTTGGTACTTCATGATACAAAAAATGTAATCATCTTACCTACCTATACCTATATATTTAGTCCTATTCCCTACCTGTCAGAGACCTACGTAAAATATGAACTTTTTTTGTCGAGAGGTCCTAAACAAAATAAGCTTTTCTACAAAATTAACTTAAAACATCACACTTTCCAACACTCTAATCTAACTAACCTTTATTATATACAGATTTATTCACAGCAAACTTTACAATGATTCAAATCCAATTCTATACAGTTATCAAAAGACTTAATTGTCTAGTCCCTAATCCTAACCAAAACTATACATGATATGGCCGTTTTTATAGATGAAGAATATAAATGTATACGTTACGTTATGTAATGATAATGATATTATATATATGTAGAAGGTAGCGACTTTTCCATTCTGGATTTTCTAATCTCTGTCCGTAATATTCGTATGAAGTTAGTTAATAATTATGTGATTAGTAAATACAATTAAGAGATACATAACATTTCTTTTCTGAAAAACAAACGTCACTTGTGGACAGTTGTAAGTAGTTTTTTTTTGGTAAGAATATTAGCCGATATGATGCATCATGTTTAGTGATAAAAGACTCCCTCCTCCTGGGGATGATTTTTTGGACCTTATTGGTAGTAATAGTATGGGGAGGTGGAGGACATGGATGAGGAGGAAGATGACGCATCATAGGCAGCTGATCCCTACGTGTGCTTGAACCACAGACAACTTCTCAGTGCTGTAAAATGAAATGAAAATGTTTTAATGAAAAAGACCGGAAATGAGTTGTGAAGCATTTTTCGTTAGAAACTTACGGGATGATGTTGCAGCAGCATTAAATATGGCGGCAGAGGAGGGTGTAATCTGCGGTGGTGACATTGTTGAGTAGTTCCCATTGGAATTGTAAGCGGAATGTGGAGTGGATGCGTTGGAACCGTAGCCGGTTTGTGTTCTAGGGGATGAGCCGGTAGAAGATGAGTTCGTCCCATTTGCCGTGCTTCCGATTAGACCTCCATTCCCAATAATGCCACCACCACCTGCTGTTGAGCCGTTAGCTCGACCCCCACCACCTCCGCCCCCTACCGTGTAGTCCTCTAGAAGAAAAAACCTGATCATCAAACATATGTATATTAGGATAAATGTGTGAACAATTCAAAAAAAAACAAATTTGTCATGCTGGCATGCAATTGTAAATTTAATTAATTAATTTGTTAATCACTCAATCAAATCTAATTTCGTGGACAGGTCACGGAAGAAACAAAATTTGTTACATTTTGCCTGTGAAATGAAAACATAAAAAAGAACAAAGGAAGGAAAGTGTGAAAGGAAGACCCCTCGTTACACTCAATCATTCTACGCATATTATATCCAACTCACCATCATTCCACTGGGCATTCCCCGTCTCCAGCCCAGTATATGCATTGAACCCACTCATGTTATTAGGGACAGCTGGACTTCGTGGAGCACTCAGGGCGAGTTGATTGTTCCTTGGCATGCTGTACAGTGCTTCGGCAAGGTCAGCCGCACGCTTCAGTATAATCTCCTTGGGAAGTTTCTCTGGATCACCTGGATGCCTCGGGATAAGCTTCTGGAGTCTTTGGAAACCATAGTCTATCGTTGGCTCATTCAGTGCTGCTTGTATACGAAGGACAGAGAGAAACACACATACAAAATCATGTATATAAATATACAGAGACAGGCCAAGAGAGAAAAAGTTAGATGAAAAGAGAAAGCATAAAATTAGATGTTGAGCTAGGTCAAGACTCCCTCCATACCACATCCTCCCATATCCCACACAGGTATGGAGAAAAGGGATATCTGATATAAGCTATGCATGAACTTTCTCCTCTCTTTTCACCTCCCATCCTTTTCCATCCGAATCGCTAATCCTTTGAAGAAAGGAGAAAGCGTAGAGTGAAATAGCTTGTTTCATTTTTATTTTCTCCCACACATTTCCTAACACATTGCATACTACATAGCAAGAGTTTGTATTGGTTTTCAACTTTCATCCGACTCAAGTCAGAACACAATCAACCAGTGGAAAATCATCAACATGACTTCTCCAAGAGGCTGTGCGTTTGTGTTGGCTTAAAAGTGGAGAAAAGTGGGAGCTTGCAAGGAGAATAGTAAAAAGTTCACGTACATACAGATGCATATGGCTATATCAACTTTCTCCAATACCTATATGGAAGCTTAGTCTGTAACAATAAGTGGGAAAGTTGCTTGAAGACTGCGTATCTGTTCATCTGTATAAGGAAATACTTACAAACATAGACGAAGCGACCAGGAGCTCCTTTGCAGAACTGCTTGGACTTGTAGGAAAGCGTGACTTCCACCACGCCGGGAATGTGTCTGGAAGGTAAAAAACATGTGCTAACCATGGCTCTCTGTAGTCAACTTAGACTAGATTGTGTGTTAACTAAAATAAACTACTTACCTCGGAGGTGTCTGAACACGGATCGCGTGGGATGTGATCAACTATTAATGGGAAACAATAGACAACTTTAGCTTCCAGAGCTGGATATGCCACACACAGATAGCGGCACACTCATTAGGCTTTGTGGAGATACCGGAAAGGTAAAAGGTATCTATGGTAGGTATATTGAAGAGAAAGTTGGGCTGCTCCTTTTTGTCTGTGAGCTTTAATTGAATTAAATTACTGGGAACATGACTAGATCTTCAGTGGTTATTGTGTAGTGCCAAGTGCTATCTTGTCAATACGTTTTGTTCGATTGATAGAACACTGAAGATTTTTTTGGCTACTTTAACACGTGAAAGAATCAAAGTGAAAGTAATTATGCTTTCAACGTTGGTTGGGTTCGAGTAAGGAGGAAATTGGTAATGAAGAGAGATGAGACGCTGATTTCTTATGTATGGTTCGATTATTCGGACGTAGTGAGAGAAGAATATATTATCTAATGTCTCAGTATACGGAACATTTTGAAAAAATATTTTTTGGAGCATGTATATCTATCCTTACCTCTGACCAAACCAGCATTGATCCAAAGACGACTTGGAGCCCATCAAAAAAGTTGTCCCCGATTATGATCACGGTTGCCCCACCTGTTGTCCATCCTTCACTAGGACTAATTGCCTTGATACAAGGAGTTGCTGAAGGGACTGGATAACCTTAAGGCAAATATAGATTCGTGTTAAGATCACTATATTTTTACGGAAACCAATTTATATTTATATATAAGTTAAGCATTTCTGAAATTATGGATGACCAACTGACTCTAGTTTGTTCATTGATTGAGAATTAAGATTATCAGATTTCAATTCATGCAGATAAACCAAAACACACCGAATAAATCGAATAAATTGGCATATTCTATTTTACAACAAAGCCAAACAAAACCTTCATGACGCGGTCTGTTGTTCTGCTTCTAGATAAAAAAACATTCACATTCCCTTCCATTTCCTTACTCCAGATTTTCATTCAACATGTTATATAGGTACAACGAAAACTTTCTCAACCTGAAATGAGGTTCTTTTTCCGAGCTAACGTAGATGCTTTCCACTCTATAGTACTGGATTACGCACCGCACTCCATCGAAAACCCTTTCAACTTTCGGTATCAAAGGTATATAGGCATGTATATGGTATCGCACGTTTCCATTACATCCCATTCATAGGTCGACCGACAAAAACTAGCTAGTGCAACATCAACGCATTTCTAGGATGCATTTCTCCACTCAATCCAGTCTCCCCGAAATGGAATCATCCTAACAAAATATTCAGAATTCTATTCTGCATTTATGCACTGCAATGCAACGAAATGAAAATAAGGAAAAAAGGGGTTCCCTCTTCATACAAAATATTATGCATTGTGGATTTCCCAACCAAGCATCCCAACGTTGCACTTCCTTCCTCATGAATACAGGCATTTATTCATATGACATGTTTCCTGATATCTTGATTCCCCGCATTCTATCCACTTCCACTCCAAACTCTCAGTCAGTTTGTTACGTATTTTTTTTTCGTGGAGAGATGCAATGCGATGGGATGACGATGAAAGGAGGAAGAGAGCCAGGATGATATGATGATGATCAAGGGGAAAAAAGGAGGATTGTTTGGTATAAGGACAAGTAAAGAGTACTATCTTATCACCACAACGAGCTCGTTCAATGCCTCCACTCCACTCCACTCTCAACCTATGTTGGAAGCAGGGATATACCTATGGATGAGTAAGAGTGTGATTCATAATGTTATTATTGTTCCTCTAACGGAACATATATAAGGAGTGGATGCAGCAGCCTCATCCTCAGTTGACTATGCACTTGTGTCTAATTCTATCTTCTATAGAGATAAAGATTCAATATAAAATAGTGCGAGTTAGGGAAAAAACGGAGAAGAAGGAGGTTGGAGGACGTTTGAAGTAGAAGGAAGAAGGGAGAGACAAATCGATGTGCTGGAATTCCCGTGGGAGCCGCCTTTTCCCTTTTCTTCGGGGAATCGCAATGGCCGCTCGGGACTATGGAATGCTATCATGGGGCTTCTCGATTTTTTTTCCTAACTCTACACTTTACTCATCTTTTTTTCCTGTGGAATGAACAGCTCATGCTTCTCTACATACCTATATACATATATGCTTCATGTTGTCGCTTTGCCGCGGATGATACTCTAAGTGAAGATAGTTTCCGTTTGGAAAAAAAACTACTAAAAAATATTATGTGATGGGATGGCAGAGCAAAGCTCAGAATTATACTCGGTTGGATACTATGGATGAATGATCCTACCTAAAACTAGCTTGATGCTTCAAAGATGAAGATGTGACAAATCACCACCACCGAAGAAGACGTAACGATAATGCTTTCGTCATCTGAAATTTTTAAAGTTTGAAACATGTGATATGAATGAACGACTGATAAATTAGTTTTTAAAAACTTAGAACCAACTTGTTTTGTTAATTTTGAAGCTATGTACCTGTATGATGAATGCGACATTTTATTTTGCATAAATATTATAAAGGCATTGAACTATGATATATTTCAAATCAAACTCACACTCACCTTCTGATGGGTCAAGTCTCTTTGCTCGCCTCCCATGCTTCGAATTGTTATGGACAAACATATTATCGGAAACTGCTAGGAGAGGTCCTTCCACCGTAACTTGAGTTGAAATCACCACCTACAATAAATACAAAGATGGAACGAGTTAATACAATATAAAATTACATCTATTTGGCAACGAATAAATGGGTATGGTTATGTAAATAGGTAAATATTTTCGATTCATCAATTTCATTATCAACCTTTTGTATAAATATGCTACCACTAACCATTGAGCTATGTATATTTACGAACCATAAAGTTCAAATTTTTAAAAATATCCAATACCCGTCGAATATCAAACCTTGGATGAATGTTTTGCTTGACATTGTTATAAAAACTCTCCATCCTCCAGATCATCATGACCATGGACATCCCTAAGCCTGGTTGACTTACGAGAGGCCAAGCTTATGTTACAATTTTCTATGGGCTGATTACCAGGCCCCCCACTAAGATTACGCATGGATGGTTAAATTGAATTCAATTGAATTTATCCCGTTGCCTTTCCATTGTGCTCGTGCCCAGTATCCAAGGCTGGGACGTGTGCCGGGATAATGCTTCCTTAATCTGTTGCATCCTTCCGACTTCCCCAACTTACAAAATCAGTACGGAGGAAACAATTCCTTTAGCTTTTTTAATTCCAAGTCAAACCCAAGCCAAACAAAATGCGTACGGCTGCCTCACAACGTCGACATCAATCCCATCCAAATTAGCTAAAAAAACTGTTGCCAAACTTTGTATCTTTTACAAAACAATGACAACATGTACAACTGCATCGCATTTTATTACGAACAAATGCATCCATCTCATCACCAATATCAGGAACATGAATGTAAAAACGCATAATAATTTATCACTCTTTAAAGAGCCCTCTGCGTTCTTCCCTTTCATTTCTCCTCTCCTGTGATTTCACTCCATCTTTAAAAAACAATGTATCTCTTAACTATCCACTTGGATCTCTAGAGCCCCCAATTTGACAAAATCTGTCATTCCACCAAGGCATGAGCCAATATTGTAGAACAACTGTAATAATAATTTGTACCTTTTTTGTCAACAATAACACAAGGGAAAACCTGTGCCTAATAAAAAATACTCAGCACTACGTATCTAGAGCATGTAAAAGTAAATAAATATAAATATACAGCATACAGCCTCTCACATAATGCCATTCCCATTTCACATCTCAAGTTTAATGCCTCGCTCTTGCTAACATGATCAACATCCCGCTACCAAATATAAGTCAAAGTCTCTACTTCAGGGCACTTGGGAAAGGTTTCCGTTTCCGAGATTGGTCTCCAGGCGCCAGGCATTATCACTTGAGAAAGTGTCAAGTGTCTTTAGAGAGTTGACGTTCTACTCACCAAACCAGAGAGTAGCTCCAGCTCCCTATAAAGTCCTACGTAGTATACTCAACAATAGATGGAAAAGGGAAGTACAACTTGTTTCCTTCTTCTTCCGTTATAATATAACGCAGCAATCTACGCGTTTTATTGAGTTATATCGTCATATCATAACGGAAGCTGGATCTATAAAAATAAGGTAGTCACCAAGACTCTAAAGCATAAACACGACCTACAAGCATAGCTACAAGGGAAAGCATGCCTGGCACAAAAAAAAGCAAGTCTTCAGGGAGCCTTTTCCCAAAGGAACGTTTCGCTGAGAAAGAGAATAACCAGGCCATGAGTGCACTGCAAAGTCAGACAGTCTAAGTTTAGTCTCTACACACTTTATTTATATAAATATGTATATAACGGGAAGGTTTATAACTTTCATATATGCGTATATTGAAAAGGAAAAGTACGTGTGTAGTTTTTGCCAATATTATTTTCATCTTGATGTCAGGGAAGGAAACAAACTGGAGAAAACAACAAAATTGCGGTATTTGTACTTTCTGTTTAGGTGCAACCTGCAAGGAGGAAAGTTGCCTGAAGTAGATAGTATATATCTGTAGCCATGAGGGAGATGATATGGGAAAAACAAATGAAAACTAAGCGCCTGCACCTAAACCCTAAATATTATTATTATTACTTAGTGTCAATGAGAGTTTATTTGGAAAAGGTGTCAGGTTTTTTTAAAATTTTAGTCAATAAAAGCTTTTTGACTTTTGACTTAATATGACGTTTCCTGCATAGTTGGGTGAACACAATTAGGATAGAATATAACATGATCGAAAGATAGCGTTTGCAAGAAATTTCACGGAATTTCAATTGGTTTCAATATTATCTTTTTGCAATTTATAAAAAGACGATTGACGAGAGAAATTGTAAAAGATTCGAGATTTCCCTTCAGCTTCATTCATTACTTATCTAATACACTCGCCCTTCTTAAGACACGACCACAAACCCATTTTCCCCAAAAATGCTCCACTTACTTCACGCCACGGTCGTTTAAGCACATGTTCCCCATAATGACTTATTTTTGGTTCACCAAATTACTACTAATTTTCACACTCGTAAGTCAAACCTTTAAGTGTCAACATGACATTTGTCCAACGAGTAAAATTTTTACCCTGAGACAGAATTTTTCATCTCGAAAGAAAATATTACCATGCATGAATGAAAAACGCCAAGCTAAGCAAAAAATGCCCTGATAATGACGATGATGATGATGATGACAAACCTTGCCTTCATTGCCATTACTAGAGTTCTTTAAGCAAGCTCAACCTCAAACGTTCCTCATTTTCTTGCTGAGGAATCACATGTGTTCCACTAGCTATAATAACGATGAAGACTGTGTGTCTATTTGACCATTTTTGATTCATCAACCCATTCCACTAGCTCCGGAGGAGCAGGAAGGAAATGTTCTCAAAAGGGTTCTCACTTTTACTATTTTGTAAACATTTCAAATCTTCCTCCTTCCCTTAATATTCAGATCTGGCTGTTGACACAAGTAATATAAAAGTGCATGTCGTTACTCCACTAAAAATACACACTGCATCTTATTTTTGATCCATGTGCAACGACTTCCATCCAACCTGAAAACTGGTGGGAACAAGTTGTACTCTATCGAAACTGAGATTTTGTCCCAATTCATAAGTTGTTTTAAGCCAAGAAGAAAAAAAATACGGTTTCGTTGAGATTTTTATATGACACGTTGTCCATCTCAATGAATGACTCAACGTTTTTCGGTTTGAAGAATGAAGTTTACGAGGCGCAAAGTGGGAAAGGAAGTGTGGAACACGGTCTGACTTTTTTGTCACCTAATTAATCACATACACCACACCAAACTATCCGCATATGAAGGGAAGGAAGGGATCTGGGCTTTGCCTGAGAAAAAAATGGAGAAGACCTTTTCCAAGTTGTATAAAAAGGGCAGGGAGAAATAATTCTTTCCTTGTGTGAGCCCAATAATAAGATATACGTTTGAATACATTGTTGCGTATTATGCGTGTGTGGCTTTATGAGGGTCTTTTTCAGAACAAATATGGTTTTGGTTTGAAATTGATATTGAAAAGTATCAACACCAACACGGCATTGGAGGAGGATGATGATGTACATGGAGTGAAATTTAAACCAGACGTTTAAACAAAAATATCAAAATAAGGATGGAGCATTTAGTGAGACAGTCACTTGACTTGAGTATTTTGGTTTGAAAAAGTAAACATTTTCTTTTCTGGTATTAATTTTCGTTTGGGGTGTATAATGCTTATGAATAAGTGCGGGTAATAAGAGAACTAACTGTGGGAGCTTCTTCAACCTGCAATGAAGCGGTAAATTGGTGGATAGAATTACCTTTTCCGGGGTTTTCACAGATATCTAATGTAACCTTTAAGGTACCATGAAACGAAATCTCGATGTGTTTGCAATTGAAAATGAAAAAAAGTCCAGACTACTCAGTACACCTCCACGGCCTGCTCTAAATATAGTTACGAGAGTAAAATTTAATAACCAATCTACAGGAACAAGAAATAATTAGCTACAACTGTTAAAAAATTGCGTATGTGATTTGGGCAAAGGATTTTATCCGAATGAAGGATAACGGCATAAGTATAGATAATCATAATGGTCGCGTAATTTTTTAGTAAAAGCAAATGGGGGATGTCATATTGGCAAAAAAAAACCTTGTAACAAGCTATAAGCCCAAGTAAGAGGAAGAATAACAAGGGCATTATTTCCTAAAAAGAAAAAAATAACATTGAGGATAAGGGCATATGTGACCACGCACGGACAAAGCGTCGCAAGCTTTCTGGATATACTTTTGGGGTAGGAAAACAAATACAAAATATAACGAAATGATGAAGCTGAAGCCACTTTTTTGTTCTGGAGTGACATTTTAACACAAGCGGATTTTCTTTTTCATCCCTTTCGGATTACACAAAATGTCAGATTCAATGAAAAAGATTAGCCTGCATCCTCAAAACCTCATAGTAGTCTGTAGTGGAGTGTAATGGAAAATGTAATGAAAGGGGATATATGCATAATAGCTCATTTTTCAGTTTTTACCAGTATCCCCATATCGTCAGGGTTTGTGGAGAGCTATGTGGTAGTGATGGCTGAGTGCTGGTTGAGGGAGAGGCGTTGAATAAAGCTTAAGCAACTGGTTACAAGAAGAGATCTCTTTTTATCCTTTCCCTACATTTATCATTTTTTATTATGAGGAGGGTAAATGAATTTCTTGGATTTGAATTTGGAGAATTTTATGATTGTATTAAAATCTAAAAATAATAATAGAAATGTAAATACGTGATATGATAATGAAACTGATGATTTGTTCATGTTTCCTCATGATATATATCACATTTATACTTGCTTACCTGGAATCTCCGCATATCCCTAGGATTTCCTGCGTTCTTCAGGCAGTTTTGATTGCACTTGAGGAAGAATTTGAGGAAAAATCTGAAAATGAAGAAAATGAAATTATTTAATATTAAATGTAAAGAAAATCAAACATTATTTAGAAACATATTAAATTTTTATGAAAGCATGCAATTCTGCAAAGCTTGACGTTGCTAAAATATTTTAACTATGTAAGAGTTCCAAAAGTTCCTTAGATACATCCATTCTACCTGACAAAACGTCCCACCGCCACAATTCAACAGCAAAAAATAAAATTCTCTTTTACTGGACATTACTCCATAAATGAGAGGTAGAATAGGAAAGCACGCATTACACATATCCTCCAGAATTGCTCTGATGCACTTTACTTGTCCAATCATAAATACTCGTTTGGCTCCTTTCACCCTCGTCAATGAGGTAACCAGAAAGTCTTTTTTTTCCTTATACTAAGGGTCGGGCGCATAAGTAGGACCACTTTGTCAGGTCAGCTGTGTCTGTTCCTCTAAGTAGATTGACCTGAAATTTGGCATGTGCATGGAATAAGTATTCAAGAACACCTATGTCAAGTTTCGAGTGAATCTGTTTACAAATGCCAAAGATATGAAGTGTTGAGCATGAAGTAGTCATTCTGACCTTTTCCGAGCAATCAGGTCGCAAAGGTCGATGGTAAAACTGATGAAATTGAGGGGTTTAGTTATTTCCCAGGCACTAGCGCATAAAGTGATAAGTGGCGAAGGTGATCGATGGGAAGACAAGGCAATTCGACTATCTACTCTTCCAAAAAAACAGCCGTATGTAAAAATGACCAAAATCGTCATTCTCGAGGTAAATCGTTCCAACGCCCAGGAAAATCCCTCCAGTCAACGGCAGTTTGCCAAACGGTGTGGAATGTCAACAACACTTGTTTAAGACATTATTAATGATAATTTGGGAAAGAAAATATGTAGGAAGTTAAAGATACACGTGCTGAAAGAGAGTCGTATCGCAAACCGGAAGGGGAATGCTATGAAGCTCTATGAAGTCCACTTAGCTGGGGATAAGTTCAAAAACGTTATCCCACTTGATGAAGCACTCTTCAGGGTCTATGACTGTAATGGGAAAAGGAAAATTTGCTAGGTGAAAATTGGAGAAAATGATCCTGAAAGATGGGTGTGTGAAAATAGAAGAAGTTCGGTGAACAGGTCATGGTGCTTGGCATACTATCCGGCCGTGGCGTGTTGCCGTTCAGGAGAGTTCCACCGAATGTCAAAATAAATGCAGAGAGACATGTGGAGGATGTTCTGAAACCACTGATTATGAAAAAAATCCCAAAGTCGTATCCTGGGGAGGAATCCAAAATCTTCATCCATCATTTTGCGGTTTCATCTCATACCGCCAAGAAAACCAGGCGTATTCAAAGGAGGTCACAGATCAAGATGGACCAACCGTCATAAAAAACTCGGAGATACCCATTAAGTCTCCTGACATCAGCCCGTGAACTTTTTTTAAATTTAGCTTTAAAAAAAAGCTATTTGAAAACGGAATGCACGAACGCTGAATGGACGGCGGAAAGTTTTAAATGATGAGTGGAACAAGATACCTCAAAATTTAGTCGGAAAACTGTTTAAAAGTTAGAAAAAAAGATGCAGAGCTGTAGTTCAGAATTCAGGCTTTCACATAGAGTGAACAAATCATAATAAAAAAATTTGTTTATAATTTAAAAATTACTTTTGTACTGGTCCATCTTAAGCGCCCTACCCTTAGTAGGACTGAGAATTCAATCCCAACTTATCTTAAATATACAAAACCTGTAATATAGACACACAGACATTTCTTCTCCCCTTCTCAATTTCTCTTTCGGACTCCTCTCACATATTGCAGGAATACATCGCCACACATGTCTCCAAAAGTCCGAGCTAGTCGGAGAAAGGTTCCTATAATAAAATGTAAATACACGAAACTGTACCTTTTTCAAGTGCGTTTGTTACTCTTTACTTGAGTGAGATGGTATACAATGGTCTGCATTCTCATTCTTTACAGTAAATACGCTGATGGGTAAAGAGGGGGGCACAAATCCAATGAAGAAACGTAGAATTGGATATGAATTTATCATGTGCCTTATGTCCTGTCTATTGTCTATTTCCCTCCGTAATAGTGTGATGGGGAAGATCACGCTATATTTCTCTACATCTTTCCTTAAGCAGTGAGCCAGACATCGAAAAGAAAATTTATTATATTAGGTCGCTATATTTCCAGTATGCCAAACTACTATCATTGTTGTCCCCATTCCCATTTTGTTTTTTATGTGGAGGAGAGAGACGAGAGAAAACTTGTATAATTTCCAATTTTTTTATCTCTTATTCCAACCTCCTCCTGTCAAAATGACACTTGCTCAACTCATCCCACTGCCCTGGCCTGGTAATGGTGATAATAACGAGCGCTTCCTGGCAATAACAGTAATTTGGAATGGTGGAATAACAGCATATAAAAATAGTTATACCTAAATATACAATTTATCTAACATGCATGGCTGATGTCGATGTGTCCGATGCATAGAATAATTTAGAAGTTAAATGTCTTTTGGAAATCTTAATTCTCAGAACTTTCAAATCAGTTGCGAATTTTGATATCACGAAGCTCCATATTTAAATGGTATTTTATTTTAAGTCAATCAGTCAATTCACCCTGTCAATCGTGGAATTTATCAGATTTGGTGTGTGATAAAATATGCTGATGGAGAATATAGCTGAAAAGTTATAATAATTTAAAAGGTTTAAATCGTAATTTTGCTCTTCCCCCGAAAAATATTTATAATTCGAAAAGTATTTATGCATGTATTTTTCCATATTATATGGGAGGCTGCCAATAAAAGGAAAAAGTCATCATCAAAATGTTATTCGAATTTGGAATCCGAGTCAAGTGGAGATCTACCTTCCAACAAGTCCCAAGATTCGAATGTCACTCAAAAGCAGTTGAGAACTAGTCAAGTGCCAGATTCATTCCTTATTTTTATTGAAGGGGAAGCATGCCAAAAATGTTAACCTCGGGTATTTATCCTACTTGAGAATCTATGTAGTATGGAGATTAATTTGTTTTGTAGAAGAGAAGTAATTTGTACTTATTTTTAGAATTTCGAAATTGAATATATGTCACAGTTAGATTTCGATACGTTGATGCAGGATATGTACATGCATCTTACTTGTTAAAACTACATCTGCACGTTAAATGAAATCAGAAATGGTAAAATGGTAAAATGTCAATGCAGAGTGAGAAATGAGTCATCTTAACTTAATACAAAGTTATTCTCATCAAACTATTCCTTTCAGCTGTATGAATTGCCCAACTACAACTTTGCAAGGTCGTATCCCAATCTAGAAAACTTCCAGCAGCAAAAATAACGGATAGATTTAACCCATTTATGCAAAGCTGATTGAGTTAGCTATCATCATTTCTGCAGGCTGGACCCCCAACATAACATGCAAAGAAACTAACCAGACAGAATGTATAAATAAGCTGACTCACTTTTTCTGGTAGAATTTCCACACAAATATTTTGATGACCAATAAGGCATATACTGTATGAAAAATTTCCCTTCGGCAAGGAAAGAACAAAATGACACATTTATTTTTATACCACTGCCGCCGGCAATTCATTAAAGCCATCATTCAGTACAAAAGCAAGGATAATTTTTAAATTGCGATCGTATCTGATTCTATTAAACGCATCTACTCCCCTACTTAAACGTTACGCACATTTGCATTGTCTTTCAGATTTTCAAAACTTCGATGATTTTATCCTATCTACATGTATTTTACTTCGTATGACCTTCAATGCATTTCATACATAATTTCATTATTGAAGAATTATTCGACCAATTATTTCAAAGAATTTGAAGGAATTTCTCCATTTTTTAAAATCCCCATAAAATTGCACGCGATGACAAATTCAACGCAATCCAATATGCCCACTTCTTCCCATCAGCTCTCGCTAAAACGTAAAAACTTTCTGGAAATAAAGCTGAGAAACCCGGTAGCTAAAAAAATCTGAGGGGGAACTCATGCCTATTCCTTTTCCTTCTCCAGCACACATATGCGTACTCCATGACTTCACAACACCGACACCGACCAACTCCACGATTGCGTTTCCATCTATTTTGGAACAGTCGCGGAAAGGGAAAAGTCATCATGATCTTCATACTTAGGCTCAGCTGAGCTCTCGTCAAAACAGGGAAAGGAGGAATGCTCCAAGTTAAACATATCTCTTTTTCTTCCTCATTGCAGTGTGATCTCATCTCGATCTCCAACTTGTTATAGCAAAAAAAAGGTATCCAAGCCCCCTCCAATAATATCCAATCTGCTTACACAAACTCATGGAAAAACCAGCACAGAAATGCACAAGAGTAAAAGGGGACTAAGTATGACTAGACCAGTACAAAAATGTACATATTTCCCCTTGTTTGTAGCAGCGGAAAAAGTTGGCTAAATATAATGGAGAATTGAATAATTTAGAATCTTTGAAAGGCGATTTACTATTTAATGAACTGATGATTAAATATTTAATGATTTTTCCCGTTTCCACTCTCCCTTTTTCCCTGTCCCTCCGTTTTTTTCCTCTGTGCATCTCACTCACTCAAGCTGAGCCATGAATGTCTGAACAATCTACATCCGTATATCCATCCACCTCGTCTTTCTTCTTCTTCTTTTTCCCTATTCCATTCAAACTTCATCCTCTTTTTTCCTCCTTTTTTCCTTCCTATCATTCTCAAACACATGCATTTCATTCGTTCATCAGATCGTCGTCAGTCATTCGTTTCATTCATCTTGCCATAAACAGCAGAATCCGTCCTGTTCACCAGGTTTTACCTTTTTTATACATCAATTCGTTTTTTTTTTCACATGGATTATATTGCGATCAGACTTATTTTTGTTTGGATGATGATGAAATCAACTTTCCCTTCTTCTGATTCTGGTACAGATCAGCAAGCAGCACCCACTCAGCCTTTATGTTATGATTCACAGTGTTAGAGAAAAAAAGTAGAGGAATAGAATTCGTGGTCAGGATTAGTATACAGCCGTACTTATTATTAGACTGTTCGTCGGTCCCCGTTACAGAAGGATTTTCCTTTCTCCTCCTCCACTTCAGTTCACTTAAGTAATACATACAGTAAATGCATTAAGACTCATTGATTTCCGTCTATAATAGTCTAAGCTTCTTTACTTCCATTAAGTACAAAGAATAATAAATATTACAGGGAGCGGAGAAGGGGCTGTTAATATCCTGTAATTAAGTGAATGTTTTTTAAGAGAAAAACGAGAAGGAAAGCATTGCATTGGCAGTTTGTCAAAACTTGTACGAGCAAAACCTCCAAACTGGTTTGGTCGGTAATTCATACATGATTGTAAACCATATTTTCCATATCATCACATGAGAAAAGATACATGTCATCTTTCAGATAATCTAACTGTTTTGTCGTTTTTAAATCTAATTCCGACTTTTAAACAAGTCATTTGGCATTAATACAATGCTACCTTTCCGGGAAGCTGATATACTTATGCCAACTCAACTTTCCTGTATTGAATTCTTGACCATCCACTTTCTCCAACCGTGTTTGTGTTTTCTCTCTCAACATCCACAGTTAGTCAGCCATGCATGCACCAAATTCCCCAACAATAATCGTAACCATAAGCCTCTACGACTGGGCAATCAGAGACCTAAAGCTGTAATCTACTTTTACCACGCCACGACAAAAGCCACATCGTCCGCATCCAATCCACAATAGCAGCCACCTACATAAATACTACCTTCACCTTTCATCTCATTTCCTCCGAATTGCTTGAGTAAATACACGATATACATAATATATACAAAATACGTGCAATTTGGCACACCCAAACCAAAAATAGGGAGAAAATGAGGTGACAAAAATGACTTGGAATGGACGAGAAGGAAAAACAAAATTATTTTGCTTACGGTCACTCCATCTCCACCACTCTAATAAGCAAATACAACAGAAAAACATTTTTGTTTCTTATTGTGAAATCAAACATGGGATGAAGAAAGAATCGGAATCATTCTGTTCCGGAGAAAAGTGGACTGCCACTGCCCTCCGTGAAGGATCTTTGCTCAGACAACTTACATACGTAGTTGGGAAGGTTCCCTCACTGTCTGTTACATAACAGGACAAATCAGCATCGTCAGTAATGTTGTGTAAACATCAGCAAAGAAGAATTTATGGGGCTTCATCAAACTTCTATTATTTGGTTTGGTGTCATATACCATCCACCAGCAAATATCACAAGCAAACAGGGAAAAAAACGCCAAGGATTTTTCACTGAAAAGAAAGCAAAATCGTAGTAGCCGGCCATCCACCAACATTGAACATAATAAGTGAATGATGTTGCTTGTTGTTGGCTGCCGGACAAATTGCTATTGTATTGAATGTATTTCATTACGGCATGGGCGACTTTTTTTTCTCCCCGTCTCATATTCCCTTTCTAGAAGGACGATTCTTGGCGTTTTGTCTGAACTCATGGAAAGATTATTGCATTACATGTCACAACACTTTTCCCTACATGACCCAATCTCAATTTACTGCTGAGCACACAGAAATCTGGGGAAATCGTACAGGGGACGGAGGACGTTAAGTTATATGTTTAGTTTGAATGAGACTGAAATGGAATTCATTTTCCTCGCCCTGACCGTTTTTTAAGCTCGAGCTGGATGGGAGTAATGTCGTAGAGCCAAGATTATTATTATGGAGGCTGGGAGGGCGCGAGATCACAATGAGGGGAAATGAACCTGTTTGTTTGACGTGATGAAATGATGATGATGGGCCTTAAACATCCACCCACAACACAGGGAGAAGAAGGTGCGAGGACGATCAGGAAGTCGTACAATATGGGAGTTTCTATATGCTGCAGAGTTTTACATTGAATAGAGATGATTATGGGAGACTAATTCAAATTTAATTTGGTTTCTTGATGTCGTAATTTCTCATTGACGGGCATTGTCGTGCAAATTTTGAAATCGGGAGGATGACAGTTGACACCATTTCGTCATGTTGTTGCACAACAGATGAGGCAATGTTACGATTTCTTTTGTATCGTTGATTTCTCTTCACTCATGTGCAATGTCTGAGATGTATGAATGATGCAACAATGACGATTGTATAGCAAATCTGCAAAAACCAACAAAGTTTACATTTGAATCCTAATGCGTCTGCCATAAAGCTATCAATACATTACATTATTTCTGAACAACCAAATGCTTTAAAAATCTGTAAAAAAACATATTTAAATTCCAACATATTATCAAATGTACAGAAGGTACTTGGATGGAACATAATGGGTTTCAAAGCTATAACCCAACACGTAATTTGCATATTTGAGAAAATACATTATTCCTCTCGTCAGGTCACGAGCAGACTTTTTTTCGTTCATGCTCCTATTATTATGCCCTTCCCAATTAGACTAATTAGAATGCATTTGTAAATTAGTTCCATCATTTTGCCATTAATATATAACTCATCCCTTTCCACTGCTAATATCACAATGTGACTTTTTGTCTTTAGTGAAATATCAAGGAGATATTTTCATCCACGCAAACCAGTGTCCAACGACATCGATTTTTTCAGCAAAAGCATTGGATTCAATATGTGAGGAGGGAGTGGAGTAGAATGTCATTACCGAGTTTCCCTCTCTCCGCTTCTGTCATGAATATTTTCATTTAGTACTTGAGCCTCCATTTCCTCCAGTTTCTCAATGACTGTTATCTGACCTCAGCAACATAAAAGGGGAAATTCATAAAAAGCGCTAACATGACTTTCTTCACCGTTTAATATACTTAAACAAGTAATTTATTAATATGCACTTCTGCCAGGAAATGAGTAAAAGCATGTAAAATTAACATTTCCCCTAGAATATGTGCTATTCCGCTAGTCTGATGTTAGAAAAGGAAAGGGTGGACAAATTACTTGGAATCAACTGTGTTATTACCCATGCCACGCCACACGCCATGTAACCATATTGCTCAAATGACCTCACCTTCTTCACTCCCCTTGCTCACCGGTTGTCTGCCGGTTTCGTGATTAGGATTAGCATGCATAAAAATTATTAATATGACTGATATCCTACCCTTATTACGACATTACCGGGGTCATCAAACAAGCCATCCGTGGCATTAAGAGCTGATCAGCTCGATACTCTGAGAACGACACATTCATAAAAAATATATTTCCAACTTGAACATGTTTTTGTTTGCTACAACATGAGATACTAGACCCAGTGTCTGTTGTTGCGTTTTGTGGGTGGAAAATGAAACAAGATTTTTTTCAAACTTAACATTTTCCTTATTCCAATTAGCTTAATATCGCGTCATAGCGTAATAGTAAGCAGTACAATATTGTTGCATCCCTAAAGTCCAGCAGCCGAATTGGCTTGTTTATCATGATGAAATTAAAATCAAATAAGTCGTAAAGAAACAAGTAACAAAAAAGCGGATTGTTACAAATTCAAGTTGTTTGCATTGTTTCACGCCTTTAAAATAATTTTTTATGTTGCGCACTAGTTCTACAAAAATAGGTGTGATGCAGTCAAGCGTCCTGGACTGTTCAAACAGATAAGTATGGAGTAGTTAATTTACAAAATATTCAGAGCACCTTCAAGTTCTTGGTCAGTGGTCAGTAACAGGTCCTATTTTTACTTGGCCAAAAAAGACCCTTTCTCAAAAACCCACCACCATCCGACCCCTTTTCAAACCCATCTGCTCCTCTGAAAACGATACTGACAACAGCCCCACAAGACAAAATAATATCTTCCTTTTCATTCATTCATAAAAAGGGTGACGAAAAAACTTGGAGAGCTAAACAAACTAACAAGCAACCTGCTGCTTAAGTTTATTATACACTTTTACTTCATTAGCCCATGGTACACTTTGGAAAAAAGGGAATCCTTGTAAAAGGATGTTGTTATCCCGGTGTAATATATGGTAAATAGAGAAATAAAGAGGATTTCTCTCTATCAAGTACCCCTCTTCTATTCCCTTTTCACCAAAGCCCCAAAAAAAGAATCAGTCTTACATGAATGGGATAAAAACCAACGAAATCAGACCGCCGGCAAAGAGTTACAAGCCCTAGCTCAAAGCCAAAAGGTTTTACAAGTGTGTAATGCCAACAATAACAGAGGCTTATAGATCTCTATACCTTAATGCTACAAATGAATGAAATTTTTTCCTCCTCTATTTACGTCTGATCCCCAGGACGTATGAATTATGGAAGCTGAGGAACATAATATTTCCCTTCATATATAACTTTCCATAAAACATATATATTCTTTCCCTTGCTATGTCACAAGTAACTGGAGGCTCTTATGGCTCTTCATGGATAGTAAAGTAAAAGTTTGTGCTATGATATGAAAAAAACCCGGAATTATATGGCAGTGCACTTTGTGCGACTGCACTGCATAATATTTACATAGTTTACTTCCTCCCTTGAACATACAGCCCAGAGAGGAACACATGTTCGGTTTTTTGTCAGGGATGAAGTGCCCATATGGGTGAATTAAATCACCATTTCCTTTTGTTCCCTTCTATCAGATCATCAAGCAGTATTACAACTTATGTATGGAAATGGGAGTAGTAAGATTGGGAGTAATATCAAGGACCCTTTTTCATTCTGAATTGGGCTGAGGGAGAGGATGATTTTTTATAATAGATTTAGCTCTACCTTGCCAAGTTGCCAGTCTGCCAGTGTTTGATCTGATGTGATATATGGCAATGAAGAGAACCAGACCAGACCACTGGAGGAGTCTCTACTGTGTACATATTGTGCATTGGTACTGGTATAATGAATAGTAGAATGGGATGTGCAATAACAATGAGTGAACAATGCAAAAAAAAGTGATGATATGTTGTGGCGATATGGGCCTGATCATAGATATATGAACAATTCAGGTTTGATAAGGAAGGGTGCTGCATTATGTATGGCTGGTGCTATATGCCATGGAGAATGGGTGAAAATGGTTTGACTGGACAGGGTGCTCTTTGGGTTTCTATTTGCTTAGGCAAGGAACCAGATAATATGCATTTTATATTCTTATTCATTTTATGATCTCGAAACAAAAAGCGATTTTCAGGAGTAAATGGGCTATGACTGTGGCTCGCTGGCTTTACTCCCTTTTACGATTGTGAAGGCTCGGGCTAAACTGATTTTTGATGGGTTGGAGTGGATCAGGGGAAAAGATTTTTTTCTTGATTTGCGATTGAAAAAAGGTGCTCGTTGTCTTTTCATTATGTTCCATATGTAATGCCCTTTACGTTGCTCTATTGTGATGGGTGCAATTGTCGGCCTGATATTTTGGGAAAAGAATGCATGTTCAATTTTTCCCTGTCAATTGATATCTATCAATATATCTGTATCAGTTTGACAGCATTTCCACTCCAAACCACAACTGCCGGGTTTTGCGGGTAGGGAAATGAAATAAGAGGAAAAAGTGGGTGCATTGAATGAGATTGGATCAGGTCTAGTTTTAAGTTTGCACATTGTACCATATTTTTATGTTCATGTAGAATAAACAGCACATGTACTTTTCGACAAATTATTTCATCAGTGCTCACTGCTCGCTTTTTTGTCAAAAAAAAGTGTTTACGCATCCTAGCAGATTATTTTAAAGCAAGAGCAAGACTTAAGCACACAAGTTACTTCTAACTTGTTGAAAATGATACTCCTGCCAGTTGGCAAAAATTTGCCTTAGTAAACCCATGTGTACCTTATGCCATAAAAACCAACACCAGCCACAATCCACCCTACCCGAATATGTTGTGCATTTACCATTTTTTATTATTTCTACTCAAAAGTGTAACATTTGGCTCATTAAAAAAGTCACTTGATCCAGCCACTCATTTTTTCTATTAGACAAGTACAAAAACAATGGACGCTCTTATGTTAAAAAACTCTTGTACAAAAAGGCCAAGCCAAGAAGGGTAGCCCACCAACCCTATCAAAGGGAACCATGCTGACCAACAAAATGAAGCACCCTTCGTCACATCCACGAACTCTCACTCCAACTTTTTAGCATCCTTCCATTCATCGAGCAACAATAATGCAGAACAATATGAATTGAATTAAATGGACAATGACTTCCCATCCAGGGTTGAATGTGGGGTAGAAGGGCACGAGCTCTGTGTTTGGTAGTGGTGGAATAAAACTGGGATGAGCAGAAGGCACCAAAAACATTTCCTCTTCATAACCTCGAAATAAAACAGTTGCACAATCCACTATAATAAAAGGACTGTCATTATTATGACGATCATCATCATTATTATGACAATCATCCTTATTATTCCTATTATTGTTATTGTCCTTGTTCCTCAACTTTTTTAGTTTGCAATGGATCTGCCTCTTTTTTAATAATTGAGTGTTAGGCTGACGAGGCATGACCATTATCAATAAAAAAATGTTTTTCGGATCAAGCTCAGGTCTATAAAAATGGTTTGAGAAGGGAAAAGGCTGTGCTTTTTTTACAAAAAAAATAAATGACACATGCACATAAACAATAAAACAAGTGAATGATACAGCGTCTCAGTTTCAGTCAGTGTTTTACAATATGATATGATATGCCATATGGTCCAAGTTTTTATGCTTTTACATCGCGGTTTGGCTTGGATTAAGAGAAATGGTAGTATATTTGGCAAGAGCCATTTTCCAGTGGCTTCTTGCAAGGCATGGAAAAAACAACTCAAGCTAAAAGGGAATGATGAATGAGTGGAGTAAAAAATACAATGGGAAGGCTCTGCTTCATTGATAAAGTGGTTATGGGCATAAAATGAACAGTTGGTATGGTCAGGTCAAGTTACATGAGCAGGTGTTGTTTCATTTAGTGAATCATGTTATCTTAAGAGAGATGGGCTAATTTTATTTTTGTTATGGTTTGAATTATATTTCTCTCATTTCCCCCAAACTGAACTTTTGTTTTAGCTTCAATACTTTTTTTATGTTTTATTTACCGAAATCCTGTTCAGAAATCTGCACGTTTTCGCAATATTCATCGAAATCTGAAAATGATTGACTGAAAAACTGTGTTTCACTTTTATCTCGTATTTTCTTTTACGGATTATTTTACAACTTGAAAGTTTTTTTCTCTCTCCTTTTTTCTGAAAAAAGTTTTTCTTTGGGGGAAGGAGTATAGGAAATATGTTTATTTTTTGCAACAGTTGACTTTCACCGCTTTCCTTTATATAAAAGGTATATACAAGCGGGTTGTTATAAAAAACCAATCCGAGAGAAGTGAAGGAAAGGAACGCGCTAAAGCTGAACAGCATATAAGAGGAAATTCAGACACACTTGGCCAAGGCCAAGCTCAAGTCTTCCCAGAGGAACGATCCTCAAACGGCTTTTTGGCTTTGCTTCTCTCCACCACCGCCACCACCACTTGTACTGGCGCTCACCGTATCAGTATTCTAGTGTGCGGGATGCCGGCCAGGTTTGCTAAGTTTAACGGAAACTGGAAGTGATGAGGAGATATGTGCAGCAGCGGTATAACAAGTCCTACTTCACTCTCTAGAGAAGCTGTGTTGCTGATGTCGATACCGGCACGTTTCCCCACATCTCTCTAAGGACCTATGATGATGATGATTTTGTAGCTTAGTCCGGAAGTTGTGAATGTGAACCAGGAAGGTATATGGTTTTAGAGAAACTAAAAGCAGCATCTTATGTACAATTTAGTCAGGAATTCACTGTGATTATACTGCTGTAATATTAGCGTTTAATATTGTGTAAATTAAATACTCCTGTGTACAGTTAATTACTTGTCATGACCATTAAATCGAATCTTTAAAGAAAGGAGCTAACCAAAGTAATCGAATAGGACCTCACGTCAAGTCAACTACCTGACAATGAGGATAGTTTCTCTTCTGAAGGTTCCCTTCAATGTTCCTTCATCCCCTTCCATGACAAATGGAGTATGCTGAGTGCTTCTTTCAAGATGTAATGCTATGACATGTTCCACGCACACAAATTTAATTCAAGTTGTACTAAATCTACACATCCTTTATGTAGTTGTTCAGTACCTAGTTATGTGATTCTAGCATATACTTAAAAATTCCTGCAAAGAAACAATGGCAAGAAACGACCAGAGAGAATAAAGGTGCTCCACAAAGACTAAAATGGAGTCTTTTTGCATTCCCTCTCATTCACGCAAAAGTAAATAAATAGGCACACATATGCATATTCGGCTATCTAACCTGAAGTCTCCTTGTTTCCTGAAAAAAAATTCTCATTCGCCATTCCCTTTTATTCCAAGATTGAGAAGCGAGAATTTTCATTCTAATTTTCCCTTTCTTCAGCTTTCACTCTCTCGTCATGAAAAATGGAGGAAGTCTTTTGTTCCCATTTTAAAAATTTGATGTGACTCCCATATTTTAATTTTTACTTAAAATTTAGAAAACGCTCTGCACGCTAAGAACAGGGAGGGAGCAAAGATGTAAATTTTGTATTGCACAAAAGGATCCCGTTCCCATATACCTTTTCTATATATGTATGTCTGAATAGGAGCTTCTCGAAACTAAAGGACATTCTCCAGTTATAACAAAAGACAAAAGTGAAAAAGTAAAAGTATTTTGCTACAATTTGTAGCCTAAGAATAGACGGAAATTGTCCGCTTTCACGATAGAAATCTCCTGTTATTCCACGTAATATGGACGGTAATGTAAAAGCCAAGCATAATAAAAGAATGAGCTTCCTTCCATTTTTATATTTTTTTCTTCTCGGAAAAGACAAATTTTTGGAAACATTTTTTCCCTCCCATGGAATATTACGTTTTTTGGGGGGAAAAGAAAAGGGAACTGAATTGGAATACACTCTTTGGAAAAAATGGAATTGTTCTCTGAAACTTAACAGCCAGAGTCCCACACACATTGTGGCCCCTCCTGAAACTTTTGTGAGGACAGACATTATGCAAACTAAGGGACGATAAAAATGTCAGAAAAAATCCCCCACGGCTTCATTTCCGGAGTGAATAAAGAAATTGCATAATTGAGTAGCAAATATATTTTTGTTTAAAATGCATTACATCCACTAGCCCAACGTACTTTCACTATAGCCCAGCGTGCGAAACAAAAGAGAGGAATGGCTACTCCTTAAAAAAATAACAAGTTTAAGTGAAATAAGAACAACAATGGGTGGAGGGAAGAATGCGAGACATGCCCATTTTTATTCAATGAATTTTCATACTTTTATATCGTATTTAGACTCTTAATTTATTTTCCAGGAAGGATATCAAAGCCAAGACGAGAAACCATAGATGGGGAAAGATACACAAAGACTAGATTATGGGAATGGCGTTACAATAAAAATGCATAATAACTACTCCTTATCTTCTCCCAGAGCATGTTATACATTTAAGTGCGGTAAGCAAATTGATATTTTTTTTGTTTGAAGTTACGTAATCAACTTCCATCCTACGACCATATTACATAGGTAAAGCGGTTTCCCTTTCTCATTCAGAATACCCAGAGAAAAAACAAATCAAGATGGCAGTTAAGATAAAGGAAATGCAAAACTAGCATTGAATAATGTAAACAAGGCTGGAACACCGAAGTAGTATTATCAATTCAGAGTAAATTTCATTGAAAAAAAGTGGGGAAAACTTGGGAAGACCAGAAAACCTGGTTGGATTGCATTTTATAATCCATTTCACGCAACTTCAATATGAAACCAAATACTTTGTATAAAAAGTACTGAAAGGTAGGGAAAAGAATATTTTTTTTTGGTTAAGCTTCTCCACAAGACAGATGAACTTCCCTCGAAATAGCTGTACATAATGAATGCAAGTTCATTTTTTTAGACAAATCTTCTTCCCCTGCATCTTCCATTTATATCCCTTTTTCCCATTTGGAAGAAGTGAGTTCACAGAGTTCACCATGTTTCAAGATTTTTCTTCTTTCCTACTCCACTTCTTTCAATATTCATAAATATGTATATACATTTTTCATAGTGAGCCCAAACTACATCTGCATTTGTGCAGGGGAAGACGTCCCCCCATTTTGAAAACGCATATTTTCCCTATAAACATCCCGAAAAAGTTTTTACTCGGCTGAAACAGTTGTTGGAAGAGTTTTGGAAGAAAAAAGGAATTGGGAATGGATTGGGGAAGGAGGAAGAGAAAGAGAAAGAGTGCAGTTGCAGTTGGAAGGATACAGAAGACCGACATCAAGTATAAATCGTATAATAACTGGGGAAGCTTTAAAACAGAGGGAAACATGGTAGCTGAACAAACATGGTAAGTATGGGCATTGCATCGGCCAAAATGAAGGGAAGTCATATATATGGATAGAGCTATCCAAAGGAGAGGAAAGAATAAAAATGAAAAAAAGTTAGGAAATGTGTTGTATGATTTTGGTGCGTAGACGAAAAAGATAAAAAATTCCTTTATACTCTGTAATGCAATGTAATGTGGATATGAGAGGGAGCGATATGAGCGGATGTGGAGAAAGAGTGATATCAGGCTGGTGTACGCTATACCAACTTCCTTCCTTCCGTGTTCCTCTCTTCCTCTCTCTCCTTCCCTCTTTTTATGCAATAAAACATCCCTAACCTTGCTTGAAAAAGCAAAGCGGGTAAAGGCAGAAAGCAAAGCGACAGAAAATAGAGAGGGGCTTTTACTCCACCGCTGCATATAGGCATTATTATAAGTATACTGGATGGATATAGCCATAGCTATCCTCTGACAGAGAGGGAGAAGAGAGATCTACAGAGAGAAGTGAAGAAAGTCCCGAGAGACCTTGCCCCCTCCCACAGGAGAAATCAATACCTGTGGGACTACAGTCGAACCAATCCCGACTCCCAACAAAATTACAAAGTTTGCACACCGACAGACCACGATCGACCAAAAGAAGTGGAGAGAAAAAATACTTCACTTCTCTGGAGCAAGAAGAAAAAAAATGCTCAGGCATCAAGCATCTCGAAAAAAAAACGTATGTGGAGTGTGAGAGACAGTCTCTACGTGTGTTATTATCATTATGTATGTATGGGGAGAAAGATGGATGGATGAAATGAATGCATCCACTTATAGACACTTTTATTGAATAAAAATGTGTGGAGGAGGAAGAAGAAAGGAGGTGATGACAGAAGCGGGTTTTATGCGAAAATATCGAGTTTTGTTTTTGGGGAAAGAATACGTAAAGGACAGATACAAAATAGGGGCTTATTGGATTTCATAAAATTAAATTGTCGTCCAAAATTATACAATTGAAGTAAATATCACGTGGGATTGCTAATTTCTAAAAAGAAGTAGTAAATGGTACATGCCGATATAATTTATTTTTGAGAAATAATGCCCAATTGTATAACAGATGGATTGAGGTCTCCCTCACAATGAGAAAATTTCAGTACTGAATATTTATAGCCACTGCAAAAGATGAATGAATGAATTTGTAAACAATAAATGTGGCATTTTGCATAGCTCAATCATGTCAGCCTCAGCGGTAAGGTACAAATAACGCGAATGCAAAAAGTTAACATGGCCATAGGAAATGGAGCCTAGGTAAAATAACATCAATGTGGCTAATGCTCAGCATTGCATTCCAACAAGATTTTCATCATATGAGTATAGATAAAGTATATGTATAAAGGCATTAATCCCAATTCTCAAAGGGTGTTTCACACTGGGGAATAATTCCACGGGTTTTTGTTTCTCCCTGAGCGGATGAATAACTGCATTCTGTATAGTTTAGGTGTATCTGTACTTGAAACTTTGTGCGTATTTTGTTGAGCCATTCATTCATAGACATTTGCGAAATATTGTTATCATTTAGTTGCAGTTTTTGGTGATCTTGAAAAGATAAATGTTAAATTACCTATGAGGTTTTTATTGATTTATCTCTGTTTTGTCGTTGCACTTCGAGCGACTTTAGGATGATAGGATACCCTTTCGCGTTTTCTGCGAGAAACTACTTGATAAAAGTGTATATATTAAAATTAATGCTATTTGTATATCTGGCTAAGCTTACACAAATTGACAAAAAAGGGTACAAACTCAGTAAGATAAGAATTAAATTAATCTAAAATCTTGCAGCCGAATTCGTACATTAGCCATCTTTTAGTACGATCTCGATTAAGTTCCTATTTTTAATAGGTTAGGCTGCTTCTAACTCTTCCAATTTCTATACGATTTCCCCTAAAACTCTTAATGGTTTTTCAGTGCATTTATAATTAGCATAAAAAGAACAAAAAAGAACAGACAGAGGAGGAACTCAATGTGATGAGCATCAACATTATCAATCTGAACGGAAAGTCTTTTATATGATACGTTATAGTATCATGTATACGGAACGTGAACTAAAATAAATGAACAGATGCAGCCAGCCAGCCCACTTGGTCAGAGGATAACCAAAACCCACAACAAAGGTTGTAGAGACAAAGGATCTGAAAATTTTAAAATGCTTTTAAAATTGCAAAATGATTTATCATGGAAATATTAATAAAGTGGCTCCTCCTCTGATTGTTTGAAAAGTTGGGTGCTTACTAAAAAAAGAGGTTTGGCCAATGATTCATTTTGTTTACTCTGATCTGAAATGGATTAAATGTCCATTAATACGAACAAATGATATATGCAAATACCAGTTTATTTTCCACTGTTGTACAATCACTAAAATATAAAATTAGAGCAAATCCATTCAATACGATAATGACAGCTTTGGTTTGTAAAAACCATTCCGTATATGAAGACGCAACTAGTTTCACATGCTTTTGCATGCTAGTGAAATAAACCTCTTTTCATCAGATCCTCTTCTTTTGTGGTCATATTCCAATTTCTTTCAGTGGCGAAACTATAGAGGCGATACGGGCACGCTTGCCTCATTTTTTGTTTGGAATGGTCAAAACACATTTCCCTTATGGATAAAGCCACTATCAATAAACTAAAAACTTTATTGAGAGGGATACTTTAAATAGGTAATATTTTTCGGCATTTTGGGCCCACCTTGCTCCCCCATAATTCCGCCACTGATTCCTCCTTATCCAAATCTATCATTATCCTCATCTTCGAAGATAATCTGCGTTTTTGTCAATAAGCGTGTATGCTTGTGTTGTTGTGTAGGAAGCGCATCTCCGCATTATATCCTCGAGTTTCACTCATTCCGTCATCTCAATTCTTACTTTTCCAATTCCGAATGAAAATACTTCATCGAGATAATACACTGTACTACTGTCACTCTCACTTTATAAGTCGGAACGCATTGCATTTTTCTCCTTCCTACGTATCCTTCTGCCTGGTAAAATTTACTTCAACAATAAGATGATAGCATGTACGTTCGGATATGATATTACGTATATGTCATTTATTTAGCTTTTCCCAAGCTCTATATCTAATAGAGATGAGGAGGACACGGGAGAAATAGGAAGAAAGGGAAAACGGGAAGGATGAGAAGGAAGAAACACTCATTTACATAATGGGGAAACCATTAAGGGGAGACGGTGAAATGGGATGAATGAAGGAGAGACTCTCCGAATATGTGTGTGTCAGGACGGGAGAGAATAAAAATGAAACGGGAATAGAGAGGAGAGCGTCACCGTGATCATCATCGTCATCATCAACGACTCTCTCGTCATTTTCATCATCATCATCATCCTCCCCACTCACATTGTACAGTTGGGAGCAGGGAAGAAAAATTGAGAAAAATGAAGGGAAGTGGGTGAAATGATGATTGTGATGAGCTTGACGACGGTGATACACCAACTCCACAATGGATGGAGTGTTTTAATATGGTGCAGGCTGCAGCAAGCTATTCCACATCGCACACGGAAGGGATATTTTTGTAGTGATCAAAAAGAGAAAAAGCATCAACAACGAGAAAAAATAGAGATGAAAAATTTAACTTGAGCATTTCATGTGAAATGCATTTTAACATGAATTGATCGAAAATAAAGTTTTCCCTTCCGTTTAGGATCTGATGAATATTGAATATTTTGGGATTGGACTGCCCACTCGTGAAGGTATTCCACATATGCAGTGAATAAATGCATCGGATATTGACAAATTTAAAATTAGTAACTTCCATATTGACATATGTGCATTCATATGAGAATGAGAAGGGTCTGAAAAAATGACAAATGGAACGGGACAAATAAAAGGCACGTACTGTATGAAAACTTGACAATGACTAACGATAAGACTCTCTGCAACTGTGTGTGTGGCGAAGCATTATTGAAAGCAAAGCCATGTAGGTAAATGCATATTAATTTATACTTACCTGTCAATTATAACAGGATCGGAAGGTGTTTCATTTCGATTACCGCAACTCTTCTTGTCACAGCATCGACTGCACATGACTTCGTGTGTCAGGAGGACTCTGCACATTTCTGGATTTTTGTCTTGCCCTTCATACATAATCGCCTAGAGGGGAAGACAGACAGTCAAGAATGAGGATAAGTTTTATTGCCGGTGGTATGGATGAGTAAGCATGTATGCCGATGTGAAGGTATATCTTAAAGTTTGTGTCCAGAAGATCTTAAGCTTGTATATAAACTTCGTTTGAGCTCTCAGTCTGGCAGACCTCTTACATCCTAAACTTTGTTAATCTAACGAATTGGCTCGTACTAAAAGGAAAATACTTTGAGGTAATCTTGTTAAGGCCTCTTCACCCGAACGTAAACACAATTAGCACCCAGCCCTAACAAAGACGGATGAGGATCGAGAATGTATTGAAGTGTCAAGGCGGGCGAGCAAAAAAAAATAACTTGGCTCTCGCTTTGTTTTTCTTCCCTCGTACTATCCATTTGAGATTAGATTAGTGAGTTCATTTATCTCTATTATAGACTATAGGGGATCTCATTTAAAAAGGATGTGGAAAGATAAGATCGTAGTGGGAGCTGGATTGAGGTGAAACATCAATTATTTAACGTTTACTTTTGTGAGTCTAAAAATTCTTGGGGGGTTGGATAACGTTTTGTGTTGATCACGATTAGAGAAAGAGACAAGGGTTAGTTTCTATTTAGGAGTAGATAAGGATTTGGGTTGTAGCTTACCTGTTTCGTTACGGAGTCGATAAGCCTAACGTAGATATCTTGCTCTTGTCGGATGCCTGTAAAAATATTTTATTTATTATCAAAAATTAATAACAATGACAGGTTACCGGTTATTTCGTTGATTTTAGTACATATCAGCTACTATTAGTAATATATAAATTGCAGACTCATTTAGTCAGAAATAAAGTTTTTGATAGATTACCATTAGCATAAAGTAGTTGCAGTCTGTATTGAATTCCGTTGTTAGTCTTCTGGCCATCGGCTTCCTGCGAATAACAACATAGTTAATGTTATCGAATATGTATGGAAATATTGAATGACGGTTTTCCCAATAAATACCAGTTTACCTCTTTTAGTAAATGTCAATATCACATAAAAACTACTATTTTGATTCTTACTGAAACTACAAATATAACTGAAAGTTTTGGAAAATAAAATCTTGAAATTAAAAAAGGAGAAATGAATCATTTATTAATGAATTCCATTCTAATCGTCTGCCCAAATAGATAAATGATCCCGATCTTATTGTGGATATAATAGCTAGTTTGGCTTATTTTACATAATAGTCCATATCAGATCAATGGAGAGTACTGCCATGAGTTTAAAAAAGTTCCCCTCTTTCTTCATGCTCCTCTCATCTCATCTTTCAGAAAAAAGGGAGGTAATCAGATCAAACTTAATTGAGCGATATAAATTGGCGTAATTTGAAAAGTCAGTGTAGAGTTTCTAATGAGGAGGGGCTTTCTCGCAGCTACAGTTAGATATGTACATTAAGCTCAAACTCACCCTCATCCCATCTCCGTATTATACAAGTATAAGAATAGACAAGGGAGAATTTCAAATATATTTAACAAATCCACTATCTCGATTCAATTAAAACTAAATTTCAGCCTATGGCTAATTTCATACCCAGTCATTTGAGAGAGATGCTTGCAGTAATTCCCGTTAACTTTCCTATCTGATCGAGCTTATTTCACTCCTTATTTGTCTGATCTGATTTCAATTCAAAATCCAATTCATTTGTCATTTCTTTCCGTTGGAGCGAAAAACCATAATTTCTTCATTGATTTCATACAACTCAGCTAACAAAAAATATTTCCAAGTTGAAGATATATATCCGAATTCGCATTCTTTTCATTTCTGCAAAATTGCAATTTTTTACCTTAAAAAAAATTGAACTTCAACTCATTTCCCCCAACTCTATCATAACCCAACAAAAAATTGAATCAAAGTCATTGTGCATTGTCCACTTACTTGATCTTTTTCAATGAATCCGATGAACACAGTCCGCTCAATCTCAATCGGCTGACCTGCCCGATCATAAAGGGCGATGACAAAGTGAAAAAAATTGGATTTACGGAGGTTCGAAGGCGGCTGTTTCTCAAAGTGAGCTCTCCCGATCCCAATACTGTGAAAGGCAAAGTCAAAAATATAATACTTTAGTGATGCTAGGAAAGTAAAAAAAAGTCGAGGAAAATAAGTCACATCATCATATTACACACACAACACTTTACACGTGAGCTGAAGAGAAATCTCTTATTTTATCCGGTATATCACTCCACACAATAAAGTGAAATGTAAAGAAAGACTAGTCATATCAGTATCGTTTCCAAACATTTACTATAATAAGGGAAAGTGTGCACAACGTCATCATATTATATTTATGGAGTGCGTTTCCCTTCTGCTTCCGTAGACTCAGGTATGAGCCATATCGTATGAATGGAGTGTATCCCCTTTCCCGAAAAGATTATTGCATTTCTCTCATCTCATCTTTCAACTTTAAAGTTATTGATGCACTGTACAGCCTTCCCTTATCGTTTATGATTCCCTCTACCAGTTCTGTTGACTAAAGTGAGAAATATGAAGAAAGTTGCAACTGTTCAGAATCATGTGATGAGTCATTCTCCTGGATGTTGACTTTATTGAAGCCAATCAGTTCGTCAGTCTTACAAATATGGTGGGTCAAATGATGAAGTTTTCGCTTTTCTACTTTTTCTGCTAGCCTAACTATGCAATGGTCGCATGGACTATTAGTAAAAATGTAAAGTCAAGACAAACCCAAGTAGCCATACATCTTTCAAGAAAATAGCCATTAAAAGATGGACACCCATAAATACACTAAGCCAAATAGAAGAGTCTCTCTGTCGGGGGAGGATCCTTCCCGCAATAATTAAGCTTATCCGCAGCATCATCACAATCATCAGCTTGAATTGGAACCTTCAGCATCATCCTAACCCCCAGCGCTACTCCCTACCCCATTCATTTTCGATAAGTACGCGGACTCCCACCCAAGACGAAGGAATTTCTTCTCGACAAGATTCATTAGCTTTCCCCAACAATAATTTCCTTTCAGGAGGAAGTCCAGGAAAACAAATTCATTCCTTTTGTATAATTTCTTTTCACCACGTTAAGCCTCTCCTCCCATTTAAGATGTTACAATCATGCAAAGCCATAACCATTTAAAGTCAAGCCTGTGTTCTTCTATTTTTCTCTCCTACCAACTCTCTCTCTCTCCCTATCATATAGCCAGCACGATTATAATCATGATGATCGTCATCAACAAGAAGCCAGCAAGAAAACCGCTGTTTTTTTTCCTCCTTGAACGATTCTCCATCTTTCGCGTTAGTGTATTTAAGCAGGAGGAATTAAGTGATGGTTGGCTACCTACCCAGTTAAAATATACATGGGATGGGATATGATATAGCTGTACTTATACGAGAAAAAAGGGAAAGCTCCTTAAAAAATTCGCCCTTTTTTCCTCCTCTGTAATGGACCTACATTGCATTATAGTGCACATTATTATACTCATCGTAGTAATAGCGAAAGCCACGCCAGCTGCCCATTTAGATTGTGTTGAGTGAGGAAAAGTGTGTTGGCCAATTACTCCCTTGATTCCCATTATAACGAACCTTCATGGGGTGAAACGAGCCGATTGAGAGTTCTTTTGTTTTTTCCTCTTTTCTTTTTTTCCTCCGCTTTCCAACAACCTGCCTGGTTTTTTTATATTGGGAAATGTCTGTGGCCTGTCCATGCCTATATGTCTTGCCTGTTGTATAACATGTATAATATATGTATGCTTGGGTTGAATGGAGCTTTCTCCTCTTGTTCGGCTTTGACTTTGGTTCAGTCATTCGTTTAATGAATGCTTTCATTAAGTGCTCCTTCCTTTTGCTTACTGTGCTAATGCTATAACTGCGTTTTTCCTCGAGAGGACTCCCTATTTATTACAGATTAGATGAATCTTTCCTGTCGCACGTTTTGCTCTGTTCAAAGTTTGTTCCATCCCAGTTTGAAAAATATATATTTTTTCGGTGCAATTGAGCTGATCCGGAAGTTTCAGGACTAATTCGATTTTTGCTTGATATTAAAGAAGAGGGATGAGCATGTAAACGGTGGATTTATGTTAATGTTCATTGAACAATTAAAATGGGCAAAGTTTTCTATTAATTTCTAGTTTAATGCGTTGTGCAGCTAATTGCTTTCTTTTAATTTGATGTACCTGAGTGCTCACCAGGATAGTTATGTGAAGTTCACGGGAAGACAAAAATATTCTTTGGGATCTCACTCAAGTTAAGAGTTTTCTCCGTTTTTTTTTCAACGGAACAACAGAGTGGATCCTTCTCATTGAATTGTTAGAAAAGTAATTTACCAAACCATTAAAAAGATTTTATGGGATAGCAAAGAACAACTTTCTTATACTAATTTTAATTGCCTTTTATTTACAGCGGGAAAAAGTATGATAATATGGCCAGTCTATATCTATACCGTATTAATTTTATTACTCTCCGCGATTATTCTTATTGCCTTTTTAGAATTACTGAGCAAGAAAATTATTAGGAAGAACTTGCACTTTGTGGTAGTGTAACTGGGAGAAGAGAATGGATTGCGTTTGGCTGGGGATTTAGTCGATCGTAGTTCCAACTGGGAATCTAAAATGTATGCATCTTCGATTAATTAATACCGGAGACGCACCAAGATTTACATGATATGCAAGACCAAATCGCCTTTATGTTTTCATGAATCTTTCTGGAAGTAATGAAAAGAAACAGATACCAAGTCTCTACAGTCACTAGTGAAATTATGGAAATGTAATGAATCAAAGGATCTAATCTTAGACCGGATGTAGCTTCACAAAGTTGGCTATTTATTAAATAAAAATGTGTATTGCTTCATATTACGGCCGTCTCCTTTTGCTTTATTTGCTCTACTCCAATTTTCAAGTATTATTTCCATATCTTATTCCAGCCTTATCGGCATGTCTCTTTGAGTATTTCAATTCCATTCTTACTCACTTACTTACACAATCATATCATACCCAACTACTTGTAATGTGGTTTAGCCAAATAATGATGGAAAAGTCGGAACAATAACCCATGCCATATATATGCACCAACCAAGTGTACGCAAAATTTTGTTTTTACAGTGCCAGGGATTTCCATCAAAAATCTTCCAAAAAGACCATTTTTACGAGGTTGATGTAGTCAGCGCAAGGGGCCATTTTTATTTCCTACCGGGAAATGATATCTACCTGCTCCAGGTATAGAAGCATAGCCCTCCCTAGAATAAAGTTTTTTCTCGAGGATTCCCTATCCCTATACTAAAGACTCATTTTTAGAGAGATGCACAATAAAAATGGAGAAAAAAAACTTTTTTATGAAACTATAAAAGTTACGAGTATCTTTCATACTACGTTTTTGTACAGTTATTATCTTCATTGATATCTGTAAAATGGTGCTTGTAAAAACAAAAGAAGATTTATGGAATCAACTAGATTTGCTGTTTACTGATGTGGTAAAAAAATACGTAAAAACGCGAATGAGATTTTTTTCTATTTTTACCACAGGTTCGAACGGAATAATGAAGTTATTTAAAGATGATTATGAGTATTATTTTGAATGAAAATGTTTTAAAGAGAAAGAAATTGACTTTAGCTTACTTGGTCTGATCAACAATCGCCGGCTGCATCCACGGTCTCGGGGCCAGCTGAGCCGCCAAAGGTTCCTCCTTGAGGCTTGGACCGCGGGGTTGATGATGACCGCCGAGGTCTTGATGAAGACCGAACATCATCATCTTGACAGAGGTTTCGAAAGTGTAATTCGGCTCAATTTTAACTGCTTGTAGTTAAAACAGGTTTACCACCAATTATAAGTTGTATTCCCACTAATTAGCTTAGCTAATGTCAATCTTTAAGTCTGTAAAGCTTATATATGCACAGTCTCACTTTGCCCCAAAAGTTCAATTCCGGTATTAGTTATTGCACGGTGAAAACTGGAAAGTCATTTCATTTCATTAGAGTTCATCTGGGAATATGTTTGGCCCAAGTAGAGAATGTATAAAGAGCACGCACGCCTCCAAATAGGAATGGATAGGGCTATGCGCTCCGTAATACAATAACACGCATAAACACTCTGGGGAAAGCACGTGGCCGCTGGAGGAAAAGAGTTTTCGCTGGTCTATCTACAGCTCGCTGCTTTCGCTGTTGCTCTGCCTCCTTTCAAGGACTGCATAAGCTTCTGGAAACTGGCAAATCTAGTTCCACTTGTGCCGTAGTCTACTCCTCACACTCTCATATGAAAAGGGTTAACTTTCATGGGACATTTCCACAAGATCCCTATCAAAGATGACAAGGTCTCCCTATCCCTTTCTTCAAAAAATGTCGGCTCTAATTCTCCTCCCAAGTTTGAAAAATGTCTTTTATTAAATATTTTATCGTATCTTATCTCCCGGAAAGAGTTTCCCTGATGGAGTATGAGCAATGTGTACAAATTAGTGTCAGCTTACTTCCCTATTCTGAATGAAATGTCGTGGACACCCACACACTTCAGTGTCGGAAAGCTTTTAAGATGATCAGGTCAAAGCTGGAAGTGTGCAGTAAAATGATTTCAAAACTGCTATTGTTATTGCTCCGATGTAAAAGGATGGAACTCTCTCGAGCTTACTTTAATAAGATGAAATGGAGAAGATATCGGGTTGAACTTGACCGTCTTAGGAGCACAAAAAAATTCACTTATATTTCGACAAAAAAGTTATTCGTACACAACTCAAGACTACAAATGAGTTCTCTGGTGTGACACTTGGGAATATTATTATTTTTTCTGTTTTTTTTCTTCTCCTCCCTCTCCTTCTGTATTACTTATATGACTAATGTCATATAGAATATTTAATGTGAGTTTGGTATATCCACTTCCACTGAAACAACAAGGGTGTGATGCAATGCACGATGGAATTCTTGCCACTGCAAGAATGGAAAGTGAGTGATGAATAATTTGCTTGAGAGTTAATTCAGCTTTTTTCGTCTTCCTTTCCCCACCTCTTCATAACATGCACAACTCGTGTGGGGATGCTGCAACCTGCAGGTATCTTTAGCTCAAGTGGGGGGGAAAATTAATAATGAGCTGGGAGCCAGCCGCTATTTGACTTCCTTTAAAATTTTTAAGGTAGGGATTTCCTCAGGTAATATTCCTTCCCCGGATCTGGTTTTGTCCGCTCCAGCTCTGAGCTCTCATAAATTATCAGGTGGAGACCAACAAGTGAGAATCGGATTCTTTTCGGGTATTCTTCAAGTTGGATGTTGTTGTCAGCTTCATGGGGTAATCTCCGAAGGTATTGTATTTTTAAACAGGTGACGAAATACAATCTCAGCTTCCCTTCCCACCGCTGACCAATTCCGAAGATAATGAGAGGGCTGATGATGCCGAGGTGATTATATTAAACTATTTATTTAAGAAGTGGGAAAAGTGAAGGAAAATATAATACTCCTGTTCCGCTGCTAATACCACTTCAGCATTTGTGTAGTCCTTTTCCGGCTATCTATTTTCGCCTCTCTAGCCACTATTATTTTTTGTTGTAAGTAGCGCTGGGAATAATAGTAAAAAGGGGGAAAATATTGTGGCTGTCTCGTATCTGAGAGCGTAAAGAGGAAGGAAAAAGCTCGTCTTGTGCTGCAGTTGATGCTCCCGTGACGCTCTCTTGGGCTCTTCTGGACGTTATATGATTTCGACTGAAATTTTCATAGCGGAGTCCCTGTAGGCTTTCAAACCTCTCTGGTGACTGGGAAAAAACACTGGCAAAATCTCGCTTGGGGTTTCTCGGTTAGAGTCTCTCTCGAAAAAAAAAACCTTTCGACCAAGTCAGCCTTTCCAAAGCAGCCTAGGCAGGGAACAATCTACAGGCTTGGGAGTGGGGAGGATAGGAGAAGAGACTTGTGCTTTACCACAGGAAAGATAGACACGCACATGGACTTTCTACACATCCAATCCATTCACTTCCCCATATATATCCGGGCTTCCTTGTTCCCCTTGCGAAGTTTGTCCGCATTCACTCCACACACTCCGATAAATGGCTCAGGCAATGTTATAGATATGGGACTGAGTGAACTGATTTCCTTTTTCATCATCACATCCATAAAGGCAGATATAAACACACGTCCAGATCACTTTAGCCAGTATAGGAGGGTATTAGAGAGGATGGGGATTGTGTGTAGTTGGGGACTCCGGATCTTGTACCAGAAGGCCTGCCTTAGCCACTCCCTCGGATACCTCCTTTTTCCTATACCATCCCTTATAGCGGCTGACGCTCGCTCTGTTGTAGGGGATCATTGTGGGAAAATGGGAATCCCATGGAATATATGGCCTTTGCATGCATAACGGAGTAAAAGCCGACACTTTGTTTACTTGGGAGAATGTGACTGCGCTGCTGGTGCTCTGGGAGAATAGGATGGGGAAGGATATGTTTTTGAGATGAAAAAATATATGCGAAACGGAAGGAAGTATAAGTGAGTGTCTGCATGGTCTCTGCTCTTCTGCCTGGCAATATGGGATTATAAGTGAAATGTTATGGTGGAGGAGAGAGAAAGCAAAAGGGAAAACAATATCTTTGTGTGTGCTGCTTCCTTTCTGAAAAAAATTGCCATGTCTTTCTTTGTCTGCATCATGATTAGACTGGATGGCATCATATGCACCAGAAGTGGGAATGATGATAGCCACCGTTTCCATATTAAATATCTTTGTTTTTATGCAATATAATCTTTTTTTCTGTATTAAATGTATGGAAAGAATGTGCTGATTGTGGAGGGGCATATATTTTATACATATCAGGGGTAGTATCTTGGCTCCCCGTCGTCGGATTTGCAGAGACAATCCATCTGAGACAGAGCCTTTTCCCAATTTGCCCATAGTGAAAGGAACATATTATTAGGGACAAGTGGGTATATCCGAAGATTAGGGGAATTTGCAAACACCATCCTAATGTAGTCAGTATGCCTGTATCATAGGCTGGGGATAAGATGGGAAGACGGGAAAAGTTAATAAAATATATTTGGGGAGGATGGTGCTATTTAAGGTAAATTTTTAAAAGGGACTGCCTTATTCCCAGGGAGTAAATAGTAATGTAAAAATTTATTATTTTAGAGGAATCCCGGGTATAGTATCAGGGTTAATGGCTGTATGCATTTGAGACGAGTTCTTCCAGTTGGAGGCGATATGATAACCGGATGGCAAAATGGGGATGGGGAATCTGAGACGAAATCGCAACCCCGAAGGTAAATAAGTGCGGACGAGGGTAGGTTTGGGTGATTTGGTGAAGGATGAAGTATTTATAAAGCAGGTACCGTTTCCTTTTCAGTTTTGTCTAATTTCTCCAATCCAATTTGAAGGAAGGTGATCTATGTTATCTATCAAGCATGTCAGGTTTGTTGTACTAGATATTTCACGCTTTTAATGCAATGTTTCTTGCTAAAAATGTATCCTAAATTGTATTTCAAGTGATTTAGGTAAAACTGTGGATATTTACTCATGCATGTCAGTTAGCCTCATTTATTGACCATTTAAACTTGCTTCATATAGATTGACTCGACTGAACAAGTCAATTAGCCGGTGACGAGTTTTATTTGTGCGCAACCGCTTTCCAACCAAACTTTGAATTATGCAACTGTATCTATTATGAACACATGAAATAGTAATATTTTGAGCATTATCTATGTCTGAAAATTTTATTGATTTATAGAATTCGCTTCAGAGTTTTATTAAAGGGGTAACAAAAGGACACGACAAGGCTTTTAGATAATCATGTCATGATGGAGGTAATATAGCTGAAAAGATCATCTTATAAGTTCTCCCTTTGCTGATAAATTATCCTTTAAAGGGATCCACTTGTGAAGGATAGTTTCGACTACTTCATCAAAATCATCATCCTCATCATTGTCCATTTGGGAATGAGGACAACTTCAAATAAGTTGTGATAATGTCTGCGTCATTTTATTGTGCAATGATATGATGGATCATATAACATGCATTTAGAATTGTGTAAATGAAACTAAGAATATTTCCCAAGTGGAATTTAGTACGTGTGAAATCTTCAGCCCTTCATCCCAAAAAGCTGAGAATAAAGTCAGGAGTCAATACGGGCGACAAAAATAGCAATATAATCTAACTTTATCAAAAATGCCCCCAAAATGATCACCAAAAATATGTTTTTGTCTACAGAAATTCCATCCGTCTGAACGGAATTTCGGTTACCTGTCTAGAGAAGATGTTCATATTTGATATGTATCTGAATACGGAAGAGTTAGAGTGCATGTATCAAATGATGAGTGATCGACTAGTGCCATAAAATCTTCAAAATATACAAATCCAGTTAGGTGAACAGGTGGAGTAAGGATGACATTCATAGTGCAGATATGAACCCTTTTCATTTTACTCTTTCATCCCTCTTCAAACAAAGGCCTGGTTTCCCTTTTATATTTGTGGTTACCACTGTGTTTTTGGCACAAAAATGAAGCCACGGGATATCCACTAATTTGGGATGCATATGGGATTGTCATTGGGATTCAACGGATTCATACAGGGCAATAAATAAATAAAAATGTCAAAACATGGTCAGCCCCTTCATATGACTCTGTGCACTAGCACTGCACTTGTTTACATAAAGTAAGCGAGCCATCGCCAACACCAAAACCACCACCTGCTGATTGAAGGTATCCATTAGCAAAGTGCAGAGAGAGGTGGGTAGACATAGGGTAAAGGTTTTGGGAACAAAGGGAATGAATAAGGGATCTTTAGGTGGTGTTGTGCTGGGTGAAGGAGTGAGGCAGGAAGGTAAAACGGGAAATAACCAAAGTCAATGGAAAGGAAAAGCACACACACAGTCAGGTAAAGGCAATTGTTTGGGGCTACTGTAGACTTGAAGCTTTATTCCCCCAAAATTCTTCTATGGAGGTATAATAGCTGTAATCAGTAAAAAATACCTTTAATTCCACTTAAGGTTATATATTGTTATAGAATTTTTATTAGAATTGCAATTAAAATTACAAAAGTAACTAATGAACATGAAAATATCGTTGGATCTAATATATACTAAGAGAAAGGAGAAGGAGTACAGGTAAAAAATGTTGGTGAAAGTAAAAAGAGTAAAGAAAATATCTCGTAGCTACTTGATCTCGACTCTAGTGGCATGTACCGCCATCCTCCAGAGTATTTGTGATTTCACTCCCAGAAGATCTTCCCATGACGCAAGCTCATCCAAAGAGAAAGATGAGTTTGTGGTGGGGGTAGAGTTACCACATGTTTTTGAGAGCCAAAGCAAAGATATGGAAGAGAAAGGCAAACAATATGTAATTTGGAAATGTAAAGTAATGTAATGTTATTACGGCGAAAATTTAAAAAAAAAACGATTTATAAATTCCATACTGGAACAGATAAATACTGGCTCCATGAGAAATTTATACATGACTCAAAAATATATTCATAAATTAACTATTAATATTTTTCAACTACATACCAACTGATCCTCATAATAAATGTATAGCTGCCATGTACTTCTTTCCAGTTACGAATAGAAGTCTAAAGACCACCCAGTTTGAAACTGACCATTTTATCTGCAAGCAAACATGCTCTTGTTAAAATAAAATCATGTTGTCAATTCCTCAACTTAAGAATGTCCCCTGCCATTATAATTGTTAGTAAATCCCTTGTAGCAAAATAATCTCTTTTCTTTTTTCGTTTCATTCCTACCCTCACGCCCCCAAGTCTGCCTCTTAGAAGTCAAGAATTATGAAAAGGGCAAAAATTACAATATCAATTTCAAACAAATCCATCAAACACAAGGATGAAAGGGAAAGAACGGGCTTATCAATATCAACAATGGTCAAATTCAATAGTGGAAGGAATCGCATTACTTATTTAAAGAATGTATGATTTGAATAAAATTGATGATCATACTTTAGCCCATCAATAATATGATGGAATTTGAGGAATGCGAAAATTATGACAATTGTGTAATGTACATGTACACATATCGCATCTACTTCTAAACAGGAAAAAAATCTCACCGAATTCCAAGATGATAAATACTTTGTATTGAATTCCCGTCACGAATACATAGCTTATTCCGTCATATCCTTATCCAAAATTGATATCCCATCCCCGTGATTACCAAACCATTCATCATTTATATTTCGAGAGCATTTGGGTGGGAAAATCAGTTCGACATGGATTTTCACTCAAAATGGATAACCAGCGCTGAATAAATATTATTCGCATTAGTGCTTTCCTCATCTCGTAAAACTTCCTTTCTATCAGCCTTGGTGCGCAATATCACATCAGAGTCATCATCGGATTTAGCCAGGATTTTTAACGGATTTTAGGGCTAATCCTCAAGAGACTTGGATATATTTTTCGATATTATGCCTACACGTTTCCTTCCCTATTGCTTCTGCAAACTGATTGATCTAGATGAGATAATGTGGAAGGCGTTACTAGAAAAAATATTTTCGACTTGTAATTGATTTTAATGGTTTTTGCCTAAATATAGCTTTATGGAGGCATAATCCACGCTTGAGCTATATTTTCTCAGCAGAATTTTAAGTACGCGATTTAAGTCATTTTCAATTATTTTTCCTTCACAAAAGCCAACAGTCGAGTTGTTTTTAATATTATCTGTAAAAAATGCAGCAACTGTTCAGCCCAAAAAATCTTAAAAGTTGACGATATGACTATGAATATCTGTGCTACTTGCTCTATTGTTCCATGTTCCAGGGCAAAAGTGACTTTTCATGTTTTTTCCTCCTTATTGGTAACAAAAATGGTAGTCCCCTTAAAAAAGTTAGTAAATAGGAGACGAGAAACAGAAAAAACTGTAAAAAGATGTGAATTATTGTCATCCTCATCCAGCTATATAGTCCTGATGCAATGTAACTCTGTTATTTTTACTTTTCTAGCAATGACAATGAATATCATTTTCAACCCGACTTGGCATTCTCCTTTCTGCTCCACATTTGGCAATAACTTCTTATTCATACTCATCACTAAATAGACTTCTTTATTGGATATATCTTTTTCCACATTTGCCTCCCGGATAATGCGACATTGCCAACTAGAAAAAAAGGGACTGAGTGACTGATCAGAAATTATGGAGTCTGGGGACTCTCCATTTTTTGTTCGAAAAAAAAAACTCCAGCCACATTTTACACTTTGTTTTCTGTTTTTAGCTTGAAAGAACAATTTCTGTTGGAGGGGAATAGGGAAAGTCGGCTCTGAATTCATCCCCCTTATGCTTTTTACTTTGAACCTTTTATACAAAAAATTACATCGGTTTTCTGTTATAAACCCTAAAAATATATAAGGCTTCTATAGGGTACGGTAGTGTGTCCACTGAAGTGATGGTGTGATGTCAACATCATTTGAGACTTCACTGGAATTCCCAGGGTGGTGGAAGGAGTGACGAGCTAATCATGGCAAGGTCAGAGGCTATTGGTACATTTGCACAGCTGGAGTGGGATGTGGAGCCGAGATCGGGAGACGGGGATCGTGTCGGGATTATTAAATATAATTTTGGAACGTGACTTTCTTGTATTTTTTGTAGATTAGTTGTCACTTTGCTTACGCAATTGATGTTTTTAAGGATTTTTTAAGGTTTCTGTTCATTTAAGACATTATTGAAGCTGATGGTTCATCTCATCCTTCATACTTTTAACTCTCATTATCTATTTCATTAATTCATTATTTTTAAATAGAAAAAGCTGAATGAGTGCGTTTATAACAAGCAAGAGAGAACACAAAATCGATGACAAACAAGTTTTTTTTTCCAACGAAAATAATAAAGTGAAAACAATTCTACGGCTCAGAAACAGCTTGCATTCCATCTCATCTTTCGTGAATAAAAAAATTTAAAATTCAATTCCCACTTGGTTTACACACTACGATGCAACAAAAATGCTCAGGCGGACAGACGGACAACTCTCCTTCCAACACTCATCTCGAGTAATAAATGTAGGTTTACACAGGGTCGGGTTAAATCCGTCCTGATTAAAAATTCATGATCTTTGTCATTTTTTCTCCTGCTTCCAAAGCAAAAGGGAAGGAGGGGGGCTTGTACCAGTAAAGTGTTTTGTTTCTATTATTTCTCCTGGAAGAGCACATATAAACTAGTTTTTATGAGGGGAAAGCAATATTTCTAAATTGATCAGAGTTGCTGCATATTCCGCACAAAGGAAAGATCTAATTTTGGTGTAAAAAGTGGAAATTATATAAGCCATCCTGTTTCCTTTTGCAAATGGATACATTCAATTTTCAAAGTGGATAAAAGTCTTACTTCACCCCTTTAATTCACTAACAGCAAGACAAAAATTGTTTTCCAACAACTTTTTTAAACAAAAGTAATCTTTCATTCATCCCTTATCATTAGTCCTTCCATTCTACGTTGCGTAAATGTTTTTACCATTCCATGCTTCATCCCCCAAAAAGCGCAATGCAGGTGTGTGTGTACTGCATGGCCATGGGGTTGAAATGAATGCTGAAGTGATTCATCCTATTCCTCATTTAATACATACTTGTGTGCACTTTTGTTCTGTACTGTTGTTACATAGATTGTTTATCATTTCAAGCTTTAGAATCTAGCATAATGTTATCTGATGTCGAACATCAATAACGATAATAACAAAAGTGTTACCGGAGCATGTGTGAAGCACATCACAGAGATGTAAACGAAAAATTGTAGATTACTAAGATATAATGATATACTTATCCATGTGAATTTAACTAAAACGAAAACATTATGATTTTTGCTTATCAATACACGAATGAAAAATACGCTTTAAATTGATTCCCAATCTCCCTAACAAACTAGGAACCCGAACGAGGCTCAAACTAGAAGAGTTACATAATTTAATACATTACACGAAGGAAATCCATTTAGTCCCCGCCGCTTTAGTTAAATTTAATGACAATGCAAACAACTGATTTGCATTATTACAACTTTTACTGAACCGTGGTTGGACTGTTTACATTTAGCTCAGTTTTGTAACATGGCTTGTGTGCTTTACGCTTTACGACAAAAACTTATGAGAAAGTAGATTACATTCCGGATTAAGATGAAGTAAGTGCGTGCCCCTCATGATGATTATGACTATGATCATGCGACTGTATTAAAATTGCTCATTGTACGTATGTGATATAAACGTATCACATATCCCATTCTCTTTATACCTTATCTATAAAAATACATTTTTAGAAGCTCTCCCATCCCTGAATAAAAAGACAAAAAGCAAACAAAGTGACATGTCCGTATGTCACGCGTTCTCTAAAAAAAATAGATTAGGTTTTTTTATCCAGAAAGGAAGAACTTTTTTATTTCTTTCCTTCCGTCACCCCTACAAGCACGGCAGCTAAAGGGCAACACGATGATATAATGAATATCCTCCTTGCAAATTGATATGATTGCACGGGTGACATTAGCGGCGGCAAACAGACAAGCGAAAGAGAACAAACTAATCCGGTATTCCATCACTATTAAAATATTCATGAGAAAATGAGAGTTTACTACGTAATGAATGGAGCAAGATACTTATCTTCCCTGTTTTTATTTATAAAAAACTAACACACTTTTTCTTATCAGCTCGGCTCATCTTCCTTTTTTCTTGTTTAAGCTAAATGAATGATGTCGTAGAATTGGAGTCTTCCTACCCCCTCCATCCCTCTTTAGGGTGACCTTACACCTTTAAAAGTGTTAGCGTCTCAGTTCACCCCAAATTTCTCAATTTTCATCAGAGTACACATGAACCGAGTGAGATGGAGCAAGAAAAATGATGCAAGGGAAAAAATGTTTTGGTGCATATCGACTCGACTCTATTGAGTTGGTTCATAAGATTGTGCTTTTTGATTTAGATATTGAATCAATTTTCAGCCCCGTCTGGCTCAAAACAAAAACGTCTGAAGTTTTAATGATAAATGAACAAAAAAGAGTGAAACAACTGGTGCGTTGTCTAGTATAAGAACAACCTGTCATTCCTATTTTTTCACAATACAATTAATCTATAAAAATGAAAGTGTGTCTCTCATCTATATCATACATATGATTGCTCTTTTTTTAGTATAGTTGGTCTGGTTCGTTGATATATTCGATTCATACTTGAACAGCATTGCAATGAAAATTATCGGCAGAGGACAAAGGCTAACCCAAAATAAGGGAGACGGAAGGAAAAAAGGGCTAATGAATAAATGTACAATATTTTCGGTTGACTGGAAGCCCATATGGTCGGCATGAGTCAAACCCTAAAGTATCTTTGTGTGTCTTGAGCCAAGGTTTTGGTGTACTTGGGGAAAGCGATAAAACCCCAATGTATATTGGTCGTCGGTGCATGGGTGATGGGTGCTAACACGGACTTTTGTGTTCTTCTTCCCAATCATTTCCAATGAATGTAGTGGGAAACAAGGAGAGTGAGTCAAGTTTTCGGTAAAGGGATGGATTTATGTATGAATTGGATCATTACTTATTCTGGTTTTTATTACTCTCCAAATGTTTATATTATCAACCGGTTAGGATCAATGGATGAGAATATATATATTTCCCCGTTTGTGTTCAAGGGTATATTGTTACTTGTTACATTTAATATGCCTGATCCACTTCCACTCTTTTTGTTCGCTAATAATTTTTCTGTAATGTTTTAAGTGCTAGGATGTAGGATGCGATGGATGGTGAGGATGATGATGAGGATGATGGTCCACACCATTATTTCTGTAGAGGGTTGAATCAAGCTGTCGCGACGGAGGAAATGACATTATGTTTATGGTAGTATTGGTTGCTGGCTCCTCATTGTGTCACTCTTGTTAATTTGACTAGGTCCATTTTTCTGAATTGGTGGAGTGTATGACAGAAAATTGGAAATTTATATAGATGTTGATAATCTAACTAAACTTATGTCTGGGTTGGGTCTGAGTTTGATTGTTCGAACAAGTAAATTTAATTGTGAACATGTAAAAGTTAACAAGAACCCACCCACTGTTGGCTGACATGTACAAAACATGGAAAATATGCCCCATATGGCAAAATTTCAACCAGAAATGGACAACTAACTATTTCTAATGCAACGAAAAATGTATGTCATGATAACGAATGTATGAAAGGGTGAGAATTTTTGCAAAATCGGTAATTTAGTGGCATCGGGGAGAACACTTGAGTAACTTCCTTCGCAAAATTAGTACAGAAATCACATTTGGTTGAGTCATTTTGACGTCGTAAGTATAAGAAATATATAACGGGATTTTCCAGGTAATAGAGGTAATTGGGTCGTTCTCGTCGTCTGATGCGATATAACTGGAAAGCAATTAAAAATCTGTGTTGAAATTGTACTTTCATAAAACTTTCTCATTTTAAATAGTAAAAATAAATAAAAATCGTTATTTTAAGTTTCTTCCTGATTTCCTACCACTTTTACATTTTAGTTATTCTCGTATCCGTTCCTCAATTCAGTAACAATCAATCCAAAACCACTTACAAACTGAGGGAGAGCGAACGATTCCAAAAAACTGAAAAAGGCAACTTTCCCCAACCCAAGGTCCACTTCCCCAAAGGATTCGAAATGGTTCGGAGGAAGGATATAAGACGGCCACCGGAGAAGTTCAAAGAAATTGAAGAATTTTCCCCACATGTCGATGTCGAACAACCACATATAACTACATTTGTATGCATGTCTGTTGGAAAAAAAGGAAACTTTCTTCATGCGGTCAAATGCGGATGCTTGAATATCCATCCATATTGTTTGATTATCCAAGTTCCTATAAGTATAATGGACGTAGAGAGATCTTCCATTACGGAGCCTCCCTCCAAATATTCAGAGATGCATAGAAAGTTTGTTTTTTACTTACATTTTATAACATTAGCATTACCACTATCCATTCCTACTTTTACAAAGTCTCCAGCCCATCCATTAATAATGTTTTCCTGTAAAATATCAAGATTTTATTACAGATCCTTTACTTCTTTCCCATTCAGAATATTTCTTTTTTTGGGGGGAAAATAGCCTCCTTTTTTGGAATTTCAGCTTGTGCCAGTCCAAATGGTGAGTGAGTGAAAAGGATGAGAATTCCGTAGTCGTCCGTCTGTTCCGTTATGTGCCAAGGCTCTGAGGGATTTCAACAAAACAAATTTTTCAACTTTGAGGAAACGAAAACGAGAGGTCAGTTTTCTCCAGAGGGTTGAGAACCACCTTCCTTCAGTTTGGTGTGTAAAAAAATTGGTCGGGAAAGTGACTGCTTCTGATATATAAAACAGCTACTTTTACTATGGGATAACACCGACATTACAAATATATGGGGAAGTTTTCACTTTTTTTGGGTAGAAAATAGAAAAAAAAATCAGGAAAAATGAATTTTTTCTCTCCGACGGAAAAAAGCTTTTTTTATCTGTGGATAAAATGGAAGCAAATGTGTACCCCTCAATTTTCATTCTTGACTGGACTTGTTTGTAGTTTTCAAGTAAGTGGAAAGGCTGACAGGTTTAGAAATGATTTATTTATAACGATGAATAGTAATGGAGAATTCTTTTTTAAAGGAAGGGATATCAATTCGCGTAATTCAAATGGCCGCAGTGGATATCCCCTCGTAAGGTTAAGTAAAATGGAGAGGGTGAGAGGCATTGGAAGTGGCGTGGTGGTGGGGATGGTGGCTATTCCATTTTGCAGATAGGCATAAAATGTTCCAGAATCAGATGATGAGTTGTTGAAATTAAGTATCTAAAGTTTATTCTCTTCATTTTAAATGATTTTTATGTCAAATTAATTAAACATATCAGTATGCAAAGAATAGTCATATTAAAAGCCATGCACCCTCTCGTTTTTATTCCCCATCTTGTTTTAACTTCTTTGAAAGCAAAAACTGAACAGGGGATTTCGTTGCGTGGTGTGGAGCAAAGTACGTCAGATAGAATATGTCAGGTATAGTTTCAAAACTTTATTTTTTACATGATGAGCACTTTAAAAATACATAATGAAAAGGACGTGTTCCTTGTCATCACGAAAGTTGTTGATGAATTTCACATCTTTTGAGGAGAATACCGAATAAGATGCTCAAGAATATCTTGGTTCATGTTAAAATCGAAATAAAAAAGCTTGAAACTGACTGCCAATCATTCTTTTCAAGTTTTTACATGCTCCCTCTCTCATGTCTTATCACTTTTCTTGACATAAAAAAGTTAGCATCAATGTCACGCTTCCGTTCTCCTAATACCCAACATGACTTCCTTTCTCGAGACATTTTTCTTGGGATTTTCCTACCGTTTCCTCTCAAGAACTGCCGTTTTCTTGGGGGTCGCGGTCGCTTCCGTATGTCAGGGAAATCGTGTGATGACAATTTGTTCCGTGTGATACGCATCATTCTCATTTGTTCTTGGTAGTGATCCCCGCTAAAAGGAAAGGGAAAAAGAGTATGATAAAGCACCTTGTCAGACAGTAACGTTCCCTTCATTTTTGGAGTTCTCGGGAGGCAGCGACTTGGAGGTCCCGTGCACTGTCACATTATGTCTGCATGTTGGAATTTAACGGGCGTATTTGAAAGAAAAAAAAGGAGTGGAATGGTACATTTTTATGAATGAGTGAAAAAATAGTAAACTTAAACTTATGGTGCTACGTAATGGTAATAATCATTTCTCAATTTAACATTATGTATTCTAGTTTTTATAAATTGCTTTTATTGCTTTTAAATATTCAAATATTGTTTAAATTTTACAATGATTTTTGCATTGTTAGCCGTTCCATGTTTTCTTAATTGGCTGATGCTTCTCGCGTACATTATTTTTGTTTCTTGAATTGTGGAAGTTTAGATTTTCTTAGTTTGTCATTTTGCTATCAAAATCATAGTAATCAATAAATTAAACGGTATAGTACAATATACATTTTTAGTTAAAATAAACGTCCACTTACAGCGACATCAAAGAAACTCTTCATTTTGTACTTGAAGGGAAGTGTGTGTTTAGCACAAATCTTACTAGTTTGATTGTAGGATATGAGTAATCGAGCAAACTCTGTTATTTGATATAAAATATATTCTACTAAAGCTAGTAAAAATTATTCACATCCATTATTCTAAGACAAAATCAAATTCATTAAGCTATATTCATTCTCAATATAAGGCATGTACCAAAATTTTATTAGTAAAAACATTAATACAATCAAATTGTTTATCGTATTAATTATAACATTTCATCTTTGACGGTGTCAGCAAAGAGCAGGAGACAGGATATGACCACACCAACGAACTGCAATCACAAAACAATTACAAAGTAAGTGATTAGAATAGCCAAGAAAAAACTCTATATATTAACACTCTATACGTATTTACCACCACAGCCGGTGTTGATAAACGGATTTCTTGTTGACATTAAAAAGCCATATAAATAGAACTAATAATACAAAAATTATACTCTCTGGTAGTCGAAATTACAACTTTGTATTGTATTGTATTGTATTCACAGGTAGGACATTGTCCATGTAATTCCATGTTTTAGGATTGTTACAATCTGACCCATCACAATGTACGAATACATCTTCCTATCAAGAAGGGAGCTCAATAGGGTATAAGGAAATGGTTACGGCCACCTCCTTGTGACAACAATTACAGTATATGTACACCCCATACTATCACCAAGCGAAGTACCAGCGTTCCAACCGATAATTGATCCTGGGATTGCCAATGGCATAATCCTACACACTCACCATTCCACCATGGCTGCTCTGCTTACATTACAATATACTTTGAGATTTATATGTGATGAACCGACAATAATAGTTCTATTCATAGCATTTCTCAATCGTTTTATAACTATACTTGGTATCTAAAAGGCATCTTCAATCATAAAAATTCAGCAAAAGTTAAATAAAGTTGCCATTCATAAAAACCGCCCTCAACATTATTGTACAAAACACTTTTACTCGCCTGATAATATGATTGTAATGTACATTTGTTATAGCCTGTGCACCTGCTCGTGACTTTGCGCAAATGTAACCCATACGTAAATGCATCTTTATGACTTCTGCTGGACAATGCGACAATTGAATTTGTGATTTTGAAAAAACTGTAGAGTTAAGAATCTATTAAATCTAATAAACACTTTCAGTACATCATATGTTAAGTTCAAACGTGTAATACAGTAACAATATAACCATTAGCAGGTGCAACAATATAATAAATGCAAATCTACCCTTCCATGTGCCAGTTGGTCAAGTTTTTTCACCATTAGGACAAGTACAAAATATCCAAAAATATCCTCGCATATGACATAAATGTGTTAATTTACAAAGCATAAATAGTATTATTTGCAAAAACCAAATACTTACTTTTAGTGCAAATGTTTCGTCTAAAAGAAATTGTCCCCTTCCAAGCCCAATTGTATTTAGTTCAAGTTGCTGCAGGAAAAAGCTTGCGCTTAGTTTTTCATCTCCGGTAAAGTGGCTGCTATTGTACTTTCTACTTATTGAGTTTTTTATAACTGCGGTCTAATAAACAATTTTATGAAATATTACTTATTGCTAACAAAACATCTTTGTTAACATAGTTATATTGTTTTTTATAAGCTACCTAAACAGATAATTGTTAAGATAATGCGTTTGTTTCAAAAGTTAGTCCCACTTTGCATTTTTCAAGCTTAATTTTTTCCAATTTTTTTGGGACGGACGTTAACAATTATCCGTTTAGATAATATGGTTTTCCCTTACCACATTTATAATTTTTGCTGAAATGTAATATGCGCATAAAATTTTTGGGATGATAGAAAATGCATCGATAAAATAAACGTCATCTGTGTCACCGTGAAGCATATCAAGCAGAAAATACGAACAAACTAATAAATTATCAAAATGAAGAAACTTGAAAAAATTTCCGAATTCAGATTCAATGGTATTTGACATCTGAATAAAGTAAATTTGCACGTTGTTTAGATTTGATAAAATCTCATGGCTTTGTCTGTTGTTGTCTAGAATTTTCTTAACCGTGACTTCATAAAGTTGACTCATTTTATAAGTGTTCAAAGCAGTCATTAGCAGAATATCTCGCGTGAGATGCCTCTGTAGACTTCCAATAAACACCATCATAACGCCAAATATACCCATCGTTGCTGTTGAAACGGTTACATCCGAGCCAAACTGGCACTCAAGCTCATATGTATAGTTTGTTGCATTGTTGCCTTTTTTCCAATAGAACAAGTGTTTAGCTACCAGCATTGATCGAGAACTTAAGATATCCAAAGCCGTGTCGCCATCAATCATCCAATCTATTCTGACAGCTCCTGCAATGGACATCATGGTAAGAAAGCAAACGTAGGCTATTGATCTCCTTTTAAACTGTAAATAAAAATAAAATGCCAATTTACTGACAATTAAATAAAGTTTTAAATGTAGTTCATTCTCGAGTAGTTCCACTTTAAGCTTAGCGCTAGGTAAAGTGGTTAAGATCGTTATAGGTATTCATAATAGTACTTTACACAAAAGACGTGGAAAAAGATATAATTTTGATGTCTCTAATATTCTAATTAAAATAACAAAAATATATTGAACCTGTTCTTATGACATTTTTAAATACGAATTACCTTTTTCTCGGATTGCATAGGTAGTATTGTGGGTCTGCCTGCTGTCGAATTTTTAAGAATTGTTGAAATTGATTGGTAGTTCCACAGAAGCAATTTAATTATGTAGAGTTGTAACAAAAGTGCGCCAAGAAAATACCAAATTTGGATGTAGTGAAACAAGCTTCTGGTACCAAAATTCTGAATCATGACCTCTTTAAAGTTTCCAACAGTGTAGAAAACGCCTATGGCAGTTGTAAATAAAAATCGTACCTGTCAAATTTTAAATAAATAATTAGAGATACGATGAATAAATGTTGCAGATTTACAGCATCAAAAGCTTTGGTGACCCGGACTGCAAGTGCTGGCTGGAGAGCTTTATGCCGTTTTATTACTTAATAAATGCTAACTGAAAAATAAATTATTGAACGCACCATTTGTATTATGGGTCCAACGTTACCATCTCCATCAATAGGGCTTAACCCTGCATAATACATTACATCTAGATGTGTTTGCAGGTACATAGGGGTCAACTTTTGTTCAAACTGCGTACGATTTGGGGACTCCAGTACTTTGTATGTTGAAAGTTGTTGTGGTCCATCTTGAAATATAATTGAATGATCAGTACTACCTATTTTATTTGAGTTGTACTGATTCCTTATGTGAAATAATTTTGAATTTTTTCGGGATGTAATTGACAATCCGTATGTTTGTTCTAGTCTCTCCGAGTTGCTACTTTCATTGACATGATTTGAACCAAGACAATCCTTTCTTCCAATTTCTTCATCTTGAGGAAACCTACGGTAGCAACCTACGAACATCAGTTTGTAACACTGTAGTATGAATTGTTTTTGAATAATGTTTGACTTTAGTTTGCAAATACGCTTTTAGTTGTGCAAAACTAAGATTTGAAGTTTTTGATTGAATTGTTTGCAACATGCTGAACGAAGCCAACAATTAAAATTTCACAGCACAAAGATTGGCTCTATAAATCTATTTAACGCAATGTCTGCGTTGTTCCGAATCATAAAGTATGCTAAACACCAATGATCAAGGTAACATTTTGTTGCGTCATAAAAATAAGTACGTTACACTACTAAACAAATGAAAGTGTTTTCTAACAAAGTCTGCATTGTAATATACAAAAATGATGCCATTAATAATTTCACGAAGGCATTTGCTTTTTATTTTGCAAATACGTTGGACACATCCGCTTATTAATTTATTCAAACTGCAAATAAATAAATGAAATTGCGGTATTGCAAAAGACATATGGCTATGCCCACTTTGTAATAGGTTTGATGTGATTGACGTTACAATTTTCACTTTAGAAAGGTTTAAAAATATTTTTAACCCAGCTGATGCAAATTTTTGCCCACGTATTGGGCTGTAAATTTGTAATGTCTTTTATAATGTCCTTATGTTGCATACGTTAGAACCAAATAAAAAGTTTTCCATTGAACAGATAATATAGTCAATTACAATGTCAAGAATAAAATAGTTTGTTCATTTATCTCATGAGCTACTACGAGCTTTAAAATATTGTTTTCTATTCAATCGAAATTGTATTTTACCTATAAATACCCTTGATAAGTATCAAAAAAGTATTGGTAATACGGAACAACCTTATTTCGCAATGTATAAATGATGAGGCTGTACTTATAACTCGGGGAATGTCAGAAGCAAATTTTTGTTTCTCTCTTTAATCATAATGACATAGGGTAAGCTTACTCATTAAGATTTCGTTGCAGTTCTGCGCATTAAAATTCTGACTTCAAATTAGCAAGGTTGTCCGCAGAGATTTAACCGGAAAAGGTTTGTAGCATCAGCTTATTTCATCCGTCAAATTCCAATAGTTCATTTATACTTCCTTATCAACGATCCTACTTTCCTTAAGCCGCTTTCACCACAATACCGCACCACATAATAATCCCGTCAAACCACCGCCGATATCTTTTACAATTGCGGGTAATGAGCTGGTACTTATCTGCAGTTATTGTTGTTGCGCTTAACAGTAAATGGCGGTTTTATTAAATGGATTGTTCAGTCATTTACCTTTCTATTGTTTTTCCAAGGAATAAAACCAACTCTGGAAATTTCATGGCTCACCAAAGGCTTTTCTCTCATCCCTAGTCTAGAGGAAAATGGGATTGCATAGAAAAGAGCATCAAACCTGATCAAATGAATATATACGAATTTACTTTCCCTAAAAGTAAATGAGAGAGCGAAAAAGGAGAGAATGAGGAAGTGAGAGGAATAGCTAGCGAATCAAGTGAAAGCCCGAGAGAATTGTAGAGAACTCCACGATAATATATTTTGTTTCCTCTCTTTCACTCCCAACAATTTCCCAACCCCCGAAAAACTAATGTTGCTCACTCCACGGCAGTGTGTAGTTATCTCCAGCTCGTACTTTCTCATTTTCAAGTTGCAGATATTGTCTACCGTTATGTTGATGTGAGAGGGCTTGCTTGTACTTGTATTATCATTATTATTATTGGTCTTCATTCTCACTTTTTGTTGTTGTCCTTTATTTGTACTAACCCCAACTGATAAACACTTTCTCATTGTGGGAGGAAGGGAAAGTGATACCTTTTATTGGGCTGCATCAGTATTGCAGTGGTCGCTACAGGATTTTTATTATTGCTTACTTACACATCGTCAAACCTTATTTGTACATTTGTACGTTTTTCGTGAGATAAATGAACATTTTGTCCATTTGCCTTACCTAGAAATGGTGGTGCATCAGCATCCTCATCATCACTACCGCAGTTCTGCAACCACCACCATCATCATTTCTCCAACTAACTATCATCATCAATCCAATAAATTTCCCTTGCCACTTCATTCCACTTTTCTGACTTGTCTCAATCCACTCCCCCGAACTATATGCAGTCTCCTCATCCTCATCAAGATTTACAATTTCGTCTATTTCACACTCGGCGGAAAATGGGAGTAGCAATATAATAATCAAATGGATCTGGATCACTCGCACCTAATCTAAATTAACACTCTCTTCATTTTCCCATCTCCCTCGCCTCAACCCAACTAATTTTCTCCAGAGTTCTGATACGCCACGATCATATCACTTTTGCTGATTGGATGATGATAATCATGATATATTCCTGTGATAGTAATAATAAGTTTCATTTTATGTATATTAAAACGAGTCTTCTCATCATCATCCCTATCAGCATATGCTTTTTAAGTAGAGAAAATGATACAATTCTCCTGTCATAAAGTTACTCTTTGCCATTCAGAATCCATCCTGCCTATCGATAAGATTGTCATTGCAGTATAGTCACGTCTCACTCATCAATCTTTGCTGTTGCTAGATTTGAATGTGACATTTGGAATTGTTACGATTCCCCGGAAAAAGAAAATCTTCTGGGTCGTATGCTCCATAAAACATCAACCAAATATGTTTTAGGTCTCTATACACGGGTTCTTCTTATGATCAATATTGTAAATTGATGCTATGATGTGCAGCCAAGGATAATGTACTTTTACCCTCAGGCCATTCCTTCCTATCTAGCTCAAGTCACTCAACTGAGGTCACATCTTCATCCACGGAAGAATTGTCATTCCATCTGGTTTAAGACGACTGCATATAAACTTTGAATTTTTTTGCTCTAGATGAAATTCCAACCGTAAAGCTCATCATCATCATCATCAACGAACATGCACATTCTGACTTTACTATGCATTTCCAACCATAGCAAGCAGAAGGAATACTGATGATGACAGGCCAGGTCCACGTTTTTTAAGAGAAAAAAAAATATAGTTCCTTCCCTTCCGTTTCCTTCCAACCCCCTTGCGATTTTAAATGCAAATGCGAGCGGAAAGAGACTGACTACATTCCACTTATTTATTCCTCTACTATTCGGCTGGCTTCTTCTCTCCTCGCATGAATTACAATGATTCCTTGAGTACATTTTCTTCAGACAGAGAAAGAAGGAATGGAACAGTCCAGAAAACCCTTTCAAATGGAAAGCCAAATGAAGAAAAAATGAGACAACTGGAAAGAATGAAAAGGACATTTGGAAGGTATCATCGCTTCGTCTATCTTCTGGTTGGAGAGTGAAAGTAAAATAAGAGGGAGCTCATACATATTTCTTCTTTTTGAGAAGAAAATTCAAAAGGAAGAAAGTATTTTTTCCCTGAAAAGTAAGTAGACAGGATGGACGGAGACAGTCAAATGTCTTTTGTATTTAAAGTTAACCTATGTTCCATTGTCTCTTTTTTCCTTTTATCTCGAATTTCCTCACTTCTCGGTAAGATAGAGTTTGACATGAATACGTGGATTTATGTATAATAAACGAGAGTTAACATGAATTTCGTCTTGTCTTTCCAGCCATTGTTTACCTCCACGTTAGATTGAAAACGTGGAACATTTTTTTCTCCCAAACAATTCCAGTTTTTTAATCTTATCGTTATTTTCAAGAGAACAACGTTGTAGGTGTGGGGAAGGGTGAATTGGATTGGCACTTTTTTATCCTTGAGCATAATGTCGCCGTTGTATTGTCATCGGTGAATGTATTGAAGGGAGAGAGCTACCTTGAATGAGAATTGAAAAGGAAAATTTAATCTTCTTATTTCTCCTCTTGTCTTTGTATTCATATGTGAGGCTTGTTGTTTCTTTTTTATGTATTGATAAGTTCAGGTAGTCACAAAGGGGATGTGAATCCTTTTTTTGTTTTCTCCTTTATCTCCTCGTTTTTTCAATTTTCTTTCCTCCTGAATTGTCTCTGCCCATGTGACTGGAGCTGTCAGAAAGAGTGAAATGAACAGTGGAATGGATGTTTATGTAACCAAGAAAGTGGCAATATTGTTACCTTCTATGTATCTCCTGAGACGGGGAGACAAAAGACTTGGAAATGATCGTTTCACATTTCTCTCTTGGAATTGACAATCGAACAATGAGACCGAGGAATGAGTTGACTGTGCAATGGAAGCATATTCAAACAAATGCATAAATGTTTGAAAATAAGATATAATTTAAAAAGTAAACTTGAGGTTCTTCAGATATGTTACTGGAAGCTTAAACCAAGTTATCTGTTTTTGCAGATTACTTAACCTGCAGTTAAATATTTATTAGCAGGAATGAACTCATACATTGATTAGAAATGAAATATGTCGATTATGTTGAAAATACAATATATTTAATTTATATGACATGGCTTCAGATGAAAATATTAGTAAAATTTTCCTTTCTTAAAAGTTTTGAATGATTCATCTTTCCTCCCCCATTCAATTCAAACAACATAAAAATTTCCTAGATTATAAGACAATGCTGAGCAGCGAGCTTGATTAAGAAGGCAATTTCCAATTAGAAAAAACGTAGAGTACACAATTAATTATTATGCTTGAATCCTCCTAAGTCTACTTTCTCCCTACTAATTTTTTCTCCATTCATATTCTTTAAAAAATTCTTTCCATATATTTATCGGTTAGAAAGTAGATACTTCTAGATAGCTATATATAAGATGTACAGGGACTGCTTACAAGCTAATAAATTCTATCTTCTTGTCAGGCTTCATATGACAAGAATACGAATGAAAATAATTCTGTACAATCATCCATCCATATTAAATAGGGCTCTAGAGATTCCTCCCAACCCAGCCAACCAACGATATTATAAATGCATTGTGTAAAAAGTCAAATCAAGTATGAGTCGAGGTAAAAAAAATATCCTCCTTCATAAGCTCAAACATAGTCATAGTTTGAAGCAAGTACACACATATAGATCCAGCTATCTAGATTTTGCTTGGATGTACGATTTTTCACTAGAGAAGGATGATGATGATGATGGTTACGATATTTTTTCAGGATGATGAGAGATGCTCCTCATGCCTGAGTGGTAATAAATCTCTGCGTGAGCTGTTATGAATATATACTTTCTGCTTACTAACTATACTTAGGAGCATATCAAGAGAGAGAAAATTTGCTATCCCTTTTTTTCTTCATATTTTTGGGGCTATATCTAGGCACTTTACTTATGTGATGTCGTGTTGGGGGGAAAGCTGGAAAAAATCTGAAATCCTCTAGGAAATAAAGTAATCATTTGTTAGCTCTCACTTATTACCGGGACTTGCCTTAGTTCTAACTTAAGTTGGATTGAATGTGTTCAGTATAGTTCATTACTGCTCCTCTTTTTTTACTCAACTTTTTTTGTTTCATTTTTTTTTCTTCTCCAGAGTGAAAGTTGAAACTAAGGGAGGCAAGCCAGGCCTAGTCTTTTCCCAGTGGGCTTAATCTGTGATCCATGTAATAATATAATTCTCGATCCCGTCCCGTCCAATCTGTACGGTTTTGAAGGAAGGGGCACAACTCAGGAATCGTAATATTCGATAATGATAGAAAAAGAAAGGAGGAAAGTCAGGAATGAGGGTTGGACTATTTTAAAAATCATGCCAAATTACTATGTTATGCATTAGTAGATTGTGTATTTTGTTAGACAGTAAAGGAACTGACGATCAGTTGATTACGATGAAGAAAATCGGTTTCGTTAGGTTTTTGCAAATTTGACACATAGTAAATGTTCTACTCGTAAAGTTTTATTACTAAAAGACTACTATTACAAAGTTATCTACGAATAATCATACATACCTTCTGAAAGATTTTTTTAAGACGACGCCAATCTCTTACATTTCTACTGCTTGCGTATGCATGCCATATTTTATTGTTAATTTTTACTTGACCTATCTCAATAAATAGCTTTGTTCCATGTCCTCTCATTTTGATAACAAACTATATATGATCATGGCCCAAAAGTCTCCCCTTTATCTGCACAGTCCGTCCATCCAAAAACAAAAAACCAGAGAGGCTGCACGAGCTTGAATAGAACAAAATGGGCTTGAGTGTCCCAAAGGATGAGCCACAAAAAAGGACTCTTGCATGCCATCCTTATAAAATATTCCTCATTCCACTCACTCTCCACCATCCATGTACTTATATTACGTCCGTATTTTTGCCCCTTCAAAACCAAGTCCATATGATTAAAAAAAATCGGGACCATCATATTGTATTGTTAGCTATAACAATACACTTGTACAAAAAAGGGCTTCACCCTGCCGATGCCCATTTCACAAGAGAAAAAAAATTAACCAGATCAAGAGACAAGGAGACTCATGAACCTTCTTATCATACTTGACTGTGTAGTATATATGCTCATATCTCCATCGTAAAGCTATAATATGATGATTATGATGACATAAGAAAGCAACAAGATAGAGCGAGGGGGAAAAGTCATATAAATTGTGATATGGATAAACTGCAGTACACATAAAGCTAAAGCTATGACCATATAAGCACTTTACTGTTGTTCCTGTTTTATACTTTGAATATAAAAAGAGAGGAAAAAAATACGAAATGGAAATCAACTTGGATTACAGCATCATCCTAGCATGAACTATGAAGCTAACGGTGTTGGTGGTGGTGGTGATGATGATGACGCTACTCCTTTTTCCGGCGGGTGAGTGGCTGAGCTCGATACTTGTCGTCATCAAGGCGGCATATGTGGCTATGGCAAGTGGGAGAGAGTCACTTGAGAAGTGGGCTTTGCCTCTTTCCCTCCACTTTCCAAAGAGTGGAATTACTGTGGGCTTGGCATGGGGTGAATATGGGCTGCCTTGGAGTCCGCGGATGGGAAATAAGCATGAGCTTATTCCACAATTGATGACTCCCTTTCCCTTCCCTACTCTGTTGGAATGGAATGGAATGGAGTTTAGTGCTCACCTGCGTGTTCCTTTGAACTTTCCAGAGCAGGTGAGACGCTCTGTACTCCCTCCTGGAGAAAGAAATATTGCTGGAGAAAGTAACTGGAGAAATTGCTCTTAGGTAATTTAATAAGGAGGGTGGTGGTAGGTAAATTTTGAGAGTGGAGTGGTGTGCGGGTGGAGGAGCAGAGGTGGTGATAAAATTTTCTTTTGTAATTTACGACATTTAGGGGGAAAGCCATATATCATAAGTGGAGCCGCAACCTTAGCCTGACATCAGCTACCCATCTTTATAATATTTTATCTAGTAAAAGTAATTTTTTCATGTTATTAATTAACAGCTTAGTTAATCTCATTTTATATAATGAACGACAAGGTTATAAATCCTTGTAAATCTTGGAGACTGCTGTTGAAGAATATAGATAGGATCACAGTTTATTTTCCGCTACCACCACCAAACTCTTCTTACTTTATTAGCTTTTGTTGTTCTTGTCACCCTCATGCAAATTTACACCCTTCATAGCAAAAAAAGAGTGGAAAAAGTCAGTAATAAATTATCCTAGTTTTATAACTGATGGAAAAAGGAGCCTGGTTCATTTTCAAAATAGTCAAGTTAGTCGATCTCTCCTCTCCTGCTACTTTATCAAATGTAAAAGTTTCAAAATTCCTTCACAGCATATCTATCCCACCTCCACATATTACTTCCCACTACATCTACCAATGTAGGTCTAGAATTGAGTTTTGTATTTCTGCTTATTTATTTTCCGAAATTTCCTGATGGAAGATAAAGTGTTGTGTAGCTCGGAGTAATATATTATCTATCAAAAAGCGGAGCACAAAGTCCTCCACTCTCCTCATCTTTCTTTTTCACTGACAATGAAATGGGGTTTGTTTTTGTTTGCTGCTGTATGAGCACACACAATAATTTTCACTCTTGCCATCCCATCCCACCAACATCTCCGTATGGCATGGAACGGGAGAGGAGGAAGAAGAAAAACGAGCGAGAAAGATTTTTCCACCACCACCACCCATCCCGAAATAAGCAAGTGAAGCTAAAGCAGCGGAGGAAGAGTCAAGCAAGATGAGGAGAGCGGAGCATAGGTACCCATCAAAAGTTTGGCCCTGTGGGGCTGATGATAAATGTAGGGAACGCTAGACAATCTATCTATCTCGAGCTTGCCCTGTCAGGGAAGGGAAAAAAGTATTTGTTCCTTCGGAAAGAAAATGGGAGGAAAATGAGCGTGTGGGATGATGACGATAGAGGAGTAATAATAATAATCATAAGACACATAATCAACTATATGGCGTTAGTTTGTACTTGGAGTTGTTCCACTCGAACTGGATTTTCTTTGCGAGTTCATTTGTTCCAAGAATATTATTTGTCGGGATGAAGCATGCAGCTAGTCACTACATGATCATTTCTCAAAAGGGAAATGATGAATGCGCCATGTCCATCTTGCAGCTTTGGAAATCCTTCTTAGAAATTATTGAATCTGCTAGTACTGGCTGGATTGAAGTACTGTTGGGGCGAAGTGATACATACATTTACTTCTAGTCAAAGGGTGGGCTTCATAATGAAAACTTTTTATTGCAATATGATTCCTCAATATAAATACGTATCGACTGCGATGTCATGATTGTGAATGGGATGGCTCAATTTGTTAAGAAAAAGTTGAATGGAGAAAGTTTTTTCTGGAACTATATGCATTTTTTATGGCAGGTATAGTAAAAATCTGGATGAGATATATATTATTGGTTTATATGGCTGGACTATAATCATTTAGGAAAGTACTTTTATGTTGTATAATGGGTAATCGCACAGTTTTGCAATCAGCAATCAATGTTCGATTGAGAAGAAAGTTGCCCTTCATAATTGTCGAGTGCGTCAAAGAACGGGCGAGCTTTTTTATATGACTCTTCTTCCTTCATTAATGGTGCTTCTCTGAGAAATAAGTTTTCCCCTTGCTTTTGTCTTTTTTTTGTGAGGTGTATGGGGGAAAACTCGTAAAATTGTAGTTGAGTGTCAATTGAGTGGAGATAATGGCTCGATTTTTTCCTACTTTTTATCGATGCTTGGTTGATTTCATGACTTTTATATGAACTGAGATACTAGAGAAGGTGCTTTCATCCGCGTACTTTTTATAACTGTTCTTTCACATGAGATGGTTATTGCTTCAGTATAGTAGCAATAGTAATTGGTTGGGTTGAATGTGATAATAACTTGAGGTGCTTTATATTTTTCTTTGACTTTCACTCATCGTAGCAAATATATGGAAAGAATGACTTAATATGCTGATTGGAAAGGTTTTTTGTGCAGAGAAATATGATTTTTTTCATTGAATGGCTTAATTATACTTCGCAGTAAACAAGTGTATTACAAATCTTTTTGTAGAGTAGGAATACTTTGATCATGCTTCCCAGTATTAGATAGGATTAGAAAAATTAGAAAAGTGTGATGGTGGTTTGTAGTTTAGTTTAGTTTAACTATATTTGTACAAATACTGTATATAATAAATGTGAGCACTGTTATTTCGTCTGTAGAAATTTGCGAAGAATATTTCTAGTTCTTAACACAGTAAAAATGTTTCCAGCCCTATCCCCTCAAAATGAAAAGAGGACCAAAATTCCATTTGACACGTTGAATTTGTAGCTTTTTTATTGAATGCAGCATATAAAATTCAGTTAATTGGTGAAATATTTCTGTAGTCAGCCGGATAGTAGTAAGATTCTACGGAGTGGTCTCAAAATAGGTTTCCAGTTGAATTTACGTTCATTCTATACGTTATTTGATATCTCCAAAAGGCCATGATTGCCAATTAATTAGAAAATTGGTGCAATTAAAGCTAAAAATATTTCTGCGAAAATGAAGCGATTGTTCAGAATGTACGATTTTCAAAAATTGATTAATTAATTATTAATGTCTTCATAATTACATAATTGCAAGATCTTTTCGTAAAGATTCCAATCTGTACACGTGGATATTATTAATCGGGCGTCAAACATATTAAGAGCAACAGTATCTTACATAAATTAATATCGGTGACCGCGTCTCATTTTCAAAAATTGGTGAAAATTTTAAACCCGAAGAGAAAACAAAGTTTGAACCTTGACACAAATATCTGTACTTCAATTGATACTCAACTCTTGTTGTAATTGGATATGAAGAAAGTAGTTTCTCCAGTAGTATCATATTCCTGCTGTTTGAATACATTTTTTGAGCAATGTGGGCATGAAAAAGAACCAGGTTGAAAGATTTAAATCCGTGAATAAAAATGTAAAAAGAAATTCAGGGAACACCAGCAAATATCTTTTTTATCCCTCCTACGACCATTTTACATGGTTGAGTTAAACTTACAAGAAAGATGCACATGATATGCTTTACTACCTTCAAAAACAACCACAGTATTGCCCCTTAAAATCCAGTTGGAAGTTGAGTCAAAGAGTAACTTTACTACCCATCCTTTTCCATGTGCTTCCTCTCATGCATAAAATGATGATGTCACATAAAAACCATGCATATAAATACGTTTATGTGCTGTAGCTCAAGGCATCTATTATTATTATCTTTAAGCGGAAATACCATTTTCCCTTTCTCCCCATCTTTTTTTCGGTGCATGACATTGTAATTTTTGAAAGGAGAAAGTCTTGTCTAGAATAGATAATGAGATTCGTAACCATTTGGCAGTGTTCAACCAGCCATTGCCTAAGCTTGGAGTGGATTAAGTGACTCTTCATTGTTCAAGTAGTCAGGGTTGAATACATATGAAGCTGGATTTGAATTACCGACAATGTCACATGCAAATATTGACTTATCATATTGTCTTTGTAGATCGGGAAGGAAGAGGATCACAAAAGGAAACCTACCGTTTTTTCTGAAGTCCATCCAACTTCCATTGCTTTCTTTGCTAAAGTACACGCACAAAAGCGTAGTAATGAATTGACATAAAAATAAACAGAGAATCATTACGAACTTACTTAATCATTAAGAAAAATGGCTTGAACTCGTCCAAGTATCGGTCTAGTCCATGTCGTTTTACTGCTCAAATATTATTTTTTCCTTTCTCTCCCTCCTTCATTCTTCCGATTAGTTATTTTTACTCATCTTTGCACTCCCTTAATTCGTCTAAGCCTCTCAATAGCTACTACTCCAAAGAGTTAAAGTTTACTTAATATTCGCTCTCTTCTCCTTCCCAAAGTAGCTTTGCTCATCGTCCCTAATACCATAAAAGTCTTTAAAACTTCCAGAGTTCCACCGAACGGAACGGGTGAATGGATATGACATGAATGTAAAAAGAAAAATCCGAGAGGAAAGAGTCGAGGGCGAGAAATATACATGAAAAAATTATGCAACCATTTAACCCACGCCCATGTAACATCAGCCGAGACAAGGCAAGGGAACGACATTGTCTAAAAGAAAAAGGGAAGCAAGATTACTTAAAAAAGCCCCATTCCATACACATTTTTATAGTATAATGCATATGGAAATTGTATTAGCGCGTTTATACGACTACGACCAAATAATACGAAAAGAGTTACATGATCATCTTAAGCTCAAAAATGACTGTACTTTTCATCTTTTTTTGTCATAATTTTTTCTTCTTCTAAAGTCCTGAACCGGCTCGGGTGCTCCTTTTAATACATGTAAAATGAATGTGACGGACGGCTTTGACTGACTTGCTCAGAAGATTAAGAAAGGGAAAAGGTTGGAAGGTGCGATCCAACTCCGGGGTTGGTGGCATGGCAAGACTATGACGAGCGTTTTTTGGAGAAAGGAAGAAAAAATAAGAAGGGGAGATATTTTTTTTTTGAGAAGACACGAGAAAACTTTTTTCTCATCTTGACAAACACGTTTCGCTTTCCTACATACGTGGCTTTGGCTCAGCTCAACCGTAAGTCAAGTTAGTCATCCGTGATATGATGATAATATTAAATACAAGAGGAGAAAGTACAGGAGAAAAAAATCGTGCTAGTTATTCGGTGCTTGATGTACTCATTCAGGTGAATCTAACCGGTAGGCTTTGCTACTCTGTGAGGGAAACCTGACTTGTGCAAACTTGAGTGAACCATATCATCCCCGCTTGTGTCGGAGAAAGTTTTTTTTCATGGGAGGAAGAAGAAAAGTGTTTTTTTTTATTAAAGACAGTCTTCGGGGCTCTATCATAAAATGAAGAAAAAAAGTGAGTGAAAGCAAATGAAAGAATCTGACTTGGATATTATAGGGATAGTTAAGTAGGTTTGATATGGCTAATGTGAAATAATATTTGGGGCTGTCGTTATCGCCTAATTTTTAGTTATCTTTTTTGCTGAGCTAGGAAGGTGCCTGTGAAAACACTTGTGAAGATGTGAAAAAATGAAAGAAAAGAAAAAACTGCCTATTTTAGTTTTTATGGGTTCATCATGCAGGTATATTGGAGATGGGAATGACTCTTTCCAAACAAGTTTTAATATTTGCTCATACGATCTCTTCATTTAGGAGAGGCATTTAAAAGGATAACTTAATAGTTGAGAATGGGCTCGGTGTGGAACTTCCAGAGTGAGTTTCATTCTTAAGGTAAACAATAACCTGGGCTTTAATGGGGTCGTTATTTCACACTACAGTGTAGAAACTTTAGAAAGGCAAGATTGCCTATTCGTGTTTAGCAAAGGCCAAAAGTGAAAGTACCTCAGTGGAAAGTGGAAAGGGTTTGGATGGAGTTCAAATATGAAGATGAGGTTTATATTGGATACTTGAAAATGAAATGGAATTGCTACTTTAGATAAATTTATTTTGCAAATATTACCGCACCAGACATATGTACTCATCCTCATTTACTTTTCGAAACCAAATGGTTTTTAATCACTATCATTACTGTGTTCTAATGCCATATTTTGTTATGTTGTAAGATACAAATATAAAATATGCATATAATAACGACGCCAGATTTTAAAAATTTGATTAATAGCTTATTGTATGTTATAACAGATATCAAGTATCCTTGATACTTGTTTTCGGATCTCGTGCGCTATTCGTATAGGATGTAATATTTGCAAGTCTCACACATGCATTTGTGGTGAAATAGTGGATGGTGATGGTACTCATGGCTTGAGTTGTTCAAAAAGCGCAGGTCGTCACTCTAGACATCAGGAAATAAACAATCTGATCTGCAGAGCACTTCATTCAGCTAAAATCCC
>JAQGAH010000078.1:0-94141 GCA_034696885.1 Lepidocyrtus paradoxus | reverse complement strand
CGAAAATTACACTCTTCGTAATACAAATGACATTAACTTGACTACACTAGTTTCAATAGTTACCTATTTTCTGACAAAATACATGATATTATAGCTGTAATAGCCAATTTATCTTTATACCTAACCATTTGAAAAAAAAGTCGTAGACTATTCCTTTTAAAGAAGGATACATTTTTTCCGTTAACAGATAATTTTGCATACGATATAACTTTTTTTATCATCATATATTCGCATCCCTCTAGAGTCTAGGTTCCTTTCATTCAGTTCCTGATAAAAAAGGAGTAGTTTTACCACTATTACAATTGGCAGTACAGCTACTTTCTCAGTGGTGCTTGCTGTTCAGCTATTGTATTTACTGTGGCTCTGAGCATAGGCATGGGCAAACACAAAAACCGTTTTTCATCAGCATCAACATCTACATTATTACATAACACAAGTTAGTATATAAGAGCTAGAAGAAAGGTAGCTGCAGCATCTTGGTCCTCCAACAAAAGAGGCTCAGGACTGAGAAACCTGCTTGCCTGTCATCATGCAATGCCGTTCTCTCTCGGAGGAAGGCCTTTTTTACAAGGGGCAAGTGGTGGAACGCAACGGAGCGTTAGTGTGGAGGAGTTCTACATAACTCGCAGATGTACATCTTCATCTGGATTTCTGCAAAAACCTTTTGCGAAAATGTGCGTGCGACCTGCGTAGATTGCTTGTGAGATGGTAGGTATGGAATGACTATGGTTTAGTATAAAAAAAACTGGTATGTGGCATGTTGTTATTGGAGTGGAGTGAATGGAAGGATTTATATCTATCTACCTGGCTTTTTTTAAAGAAAAGATTTGCATTTACTACCTGCTCCCCTACATGGACTCTCGAAATTGTTCAGCCATTATTCACATTTTTCATTTAACAAATCGAGTATTATATGTTGGCGATGATGAGTTTTATGATGCCAGTTTCTCTGTTATTAACTGGGATAGCTCCAGATTTAGGAGAGAAAAGACATTTGCGTATTTATTAGGCTTTTACAATAATGGATTTGATTCGGAGCACAGCATAATGCCCACGTAAAGGGGCTGCAGTAATGTTTTATGACTTTTTCCATAAATTTGTTGATTATGACGGGGGAAAACTTTGGTGTTGAGCAGCCACCAACTGCAAGAGAAGAGAAGGGAGCAAATTTATGAGCTGTATCTATCGCCCGTAAATGTCAGGACGAGCAATAGTATATACCTATCACAGGTTGATAACTTTGTTGAGATCTGAAACCTCATTCCAACTGTCCCGTTTGTTACATGTTGGCCTCAAACTATTCCTATACCCAATGCGTCTTGAGCAGTGAGCAGTGATCAGTGATCAGTTAATTCGTTCATATGGACTTTTCCCCTCAGTGACAATGATATACGAGACAATGAGCCCCACTCCAAATCTCCCTGAAGAATTCCACCTATAATATGGACATGGACGAAAAAGGAGGAAAAAGTTATAAAAGGTATATACCCTACACAAGCCCAATGTAAAACCTTTTTAGTTCCGTAACTTTTACTGTGCCGTTATAATAGCTTTTGCAAAAAAGGAGTGTAATTCACACTGCACTGTGCGAGAAAAAAAATGGCAAGTTAGTGAAAGAGATCCCCGTATTCACTCGAGCGATTATCATCATTATCATTCTCCTCATCATCAACATCATCATTAGGCATTATTGTTTTTGTTTATGGGATTGATCAGGAAGCAAGGCGTATGCTCAATATGTAATAAATATTTTATAGTAGTGGGATCATGTCGATAGAAATGAAATAAATTCTTTTCCAACAAATTTTTTTTTTTTACCAATCTAATAATCCTCAACTCACTTTGCTCAAATCCCCCTTTTAGTAGGACTGTAAATATATATAAATGATGAAAAGTGCTCATCCCAAAGTCCTTAGAGTGAAAACATTTTAGTTTAGAGGTTTTTGCCCTGTGTAAAATGTGTAATGCTTGTAGTCGGTCACATAAAATCAATACTTTTTTTTTCTAGTCCACCTACCACCACCACCACCAAAGTCTACACAGCTTCCCAAAGAGGACAAACTGTCTAGTATTTTTCACCGCTTTTCGCTCTCCCTCACTCACCTACTTTCTCTAATGCTGGAGCTCCAGAGATAGAAGGAGATATAGCGACAGTTGTGCTGGTGGAAAAGGAAGAGGGAATTGAGTGGAATAATAGATTGGGTCGTTTTAGCCTTTGCAAAAAAAAATGTGTCTTAGGGAAAGGTATGGCGTTCTGGAGAAGAAAAAATACTATGATAGTAGCGAGGCCGGATGGATGCTCTCAATTCATATAATGTACTGATAAGGGTTTAGTTTAGTGTCTGGAAATTATGAAATATTAAGTTTTCCATGTAGACATGCAAATATGACAAGTAGTATGTAAGTATTATTGATCGGATAGTAGGAGTACCAAAAGAGCCAATCTTATCGATAATGGGAACAAGAAAGGAAATTGGAGAATTGACAAATCTCCCCTTTCATGCTTGCACTGCGGTAGGGTGGAAAGGGGATTCACGGTTGATTGTGTTGTTGACATGCATGCAGAGCTGCGTAGCTTTTGCAGAAATGTCCATAGCTACAGGTACTGGAAGAACGAGACGAATTGTGTAAATTTTTCAAGAGATTTTGGTATTTATCTTGTATCTGTAACTTTCATACAAAATTTTGTTAATGAAGCTGGCGCATATCTTTCGATACATAAAAAATACAAAGATGCCAAGCTCTGCTGACATGGCTCTGCTGTCATATGGATAACTCAATTCGTCTGAGGTCAGTCTTTCTTAGGAGAAGTCTTTATTCAAAAGCAGTGCTACTTGCTTTATAATGAGCAGAGCATTCAAGTTATGAATTTCTCCAAAATTGTGTTTTAATATATACAAGACATTTTAATAGTTTCATTGTGGCCTCTAAATAATATATTATCCGTAGATATGTACTCATTTCATTTCCATTACATGTTGAGAACTTTCCTCTTCAACACCTCAATGTTCGGTACTCCTATTAACTCGTAGTATCAAAGCGTTTTACTCACTTACTTACAAGTCACTTTGACCAACCCAAGTCGGCTTCTATTCAGAGAGAAAAACCGACCAATGAAATTGATACCTGAGCGGATGAGTGAGCAAACTTTCAACAAATGCCATCATTAGCGGAACCAATGAATTGTGTGAAAATTGGAATTTCATCTGCAATTTAAATTATTATTTGCAAAATTGGAGTTAAGTTATAATATCTGTATGGCATTCTATCCAAATCAGGAACACGATCCTTTAACTTTCTGCAAGGGCGCTCATATCTCTCAAGCATTCAAAATATGGAGAATGTGAACGAATTCGATACTACATTTTAGGATATAGAAATAATTATAATATTATATATCATTCATAGGAATCCAGGATCAGTAGCAACCAGCAGGTGTATTGAAGCCTTACCTCTGCAGGAACAAGATCCCTCAGCTCTTGACAACTTCATATCAGTTTAGTTTCTGTTTCAATTATTAAATCCCGTAATCTATAAAACTACTTAACTGACGTCGCCTGCAGACTGCCCTTTTTTTTAGAAATAATAATAATGGGCAGAGCAACATAAATAATAAAAAAAGCGTCATGACCAGATTATTGCATTACAATCATTATCAAAGGCAAAGCTCCATGCTGATTTTGGAGGAACAGCGTGAATCATGTTGTTTCCTCTAGTTTGAAATAAAATCATTCCCGGGGAGAGACTCAGCAAGATATCGAGAAATGCTCGTGGCTTGTTAAATTTTCCTACACTTTATCTTTCTTTAGGCACATAACAACTAACAGACTAATACTAATATGAGGAAGCATATTTTATCGGTAAGTTTTGCCTAAATGCCCAAAACTAGAATATCTTATTGCGTTAGACAGTCTGTAATTTAATTTAATTCAGAAAATTGTTTGAAATATTGCTAAATCAACTTGTGGATAAAACCTGCAAATGTTATCTTTGCAAAGATGCAGTTTATCCATAAATATTGCAAAGTGAATGTTGACATGAAAATACAAACATATTACTTCATCCTCGTTTCCAAATCATACATATTATCAATACCTACACTGGCAAAAAGTGTAAACATTTAAAAGTAGCAAATTTGCGTAATGTGTCATCATAACAAACCATCCAGCATTTCATCATATTTTCTCTACACTCCCCTCTTAATCCAACTGCCGTTGGGATGGAAAGGGAAGCTTAACATTAGTGCTGCTTTATATTTCGCATTATTATATCTTCATGTTGAATGCTGACTAATTGGAAGCCTTAGAATATACACCAGCATTCACAGGGACCGCTGGCTCGTTATTCCTTGAAGGGTACAAAGAATTAACATATAATGGAAGATGACTTAGGAATGCGGCTGAATAAATAAAAATCAGGAATCAAGGCTTTCACAGTGCAAAAAATGAACTGCTCGTAATAAATAAAGTGGAACAGGGAGTATATGGGTGGAATTATAAAATTTAAGTTGTTATCGCCGCATCGCTATAGTTTTCCTTTTTACTAAAGTTCCTGAAAATCCCCCTATTGGACTGTATTACTTGAATCAACATGTTGAATAATTCGAATTAATAAACTATTCACTCATAATAACATATTTTTTCTTAGAAACAGAGAAAATAGAGATTCCTATTCAAGGCAACATCTAATGATGTACAGGTAAAGGCTCATCCTTATATATATATTATATTTATTTACTCTCCTCAACCGCAGCATTTTTGTTTTGGAATTTAAATAGATTCCATTTCATCATCTACCTTTTTTGTTTGTAAACAAAAAAAGTTTTGCTTGTCCCGTTTCTCACATTTCAACTTATCCTCACGTACTCCTCCACTCCATGAGAGAATAAATTGCTAAAATTAGTTGTCCATTCAGCAACCCTTGTGCAATAAACACTGTACTTTGACAAGAGTCCCGGTCATAATGAAAACAATTTCCTACACACAGGTCTTAGGTCTTGTCTTGTCAAGTTATGTAATATAATGATTGCGTCGTTTTTTCCCCTAGTTATTCTTGTGTGGGAAATCTTTGTATATCTTGTATGGTTTGTACCTTCTTCACTCCGTCCACCACCATCACAGTTGCCACACATTTTCTAAGAAGCCTTTCTCTCCGTCGCCTTTTTTTCGCCTGCTCCATGCGTGCTTACCTACAGTATTGCTGGTTGATCTTGTGATTGCATTACAACTGCCGTTTTCGCCATCATCAACATAACAAAAGCAAAGAGTTTAGGTCTTTCTGGTTTTGCCAGTCTTTGCATAATTTGTATTTGCATAAAAAAATTTCCTTTCAAAGACTCTGCTGGCTCTGCCAATGACCTCTCCACTTCTTTTTGGAGATATGACAAATTCATCATCACCACCAACCAGCACTACCTATCCTCTCGTCAGTCAGTCGTCGTTTCCTTTATGAATTCATGTACCATGTTTAGTAGCTTTTATTGCTAATAAAACAGTAAAAACCAAATAGCCTCTGTAGCTTCACGTAATTCATCATCACGTTGGGATTGGGGAGGATCACTAATTAAAATAAATTTTGATTTACAGAGCTGACCATATTTTTTTTTCACATGGGGGGATGATAATGCTAGCAGGGAAAGCTCGCATTTGTCTCCCATAACTTAATTGACTAGTTACAGTTATGTTTTATTGAGCTTTTCCCTCCTGGGCTCAAAACAGACAAGCAAAGAGAGAGAGAGAGAGAGAGGCAAAGTACGGAATTCATCTGAATCAATACATGTCTCGCGTGAATACATACTTAATTTAATTATTGAAAGGTTTATGACTTGCTGTATAATAATTCAGTTCATCTAGCTAGCCCCTGTCTGCACTAAAATCCGCCCCACTAGCTGCTTATCTAATTATTCCAGACTTTTAAGGCTTGCGACTGAGAGTTTATTAGTAATATTGATTTAAATAATAAAAACAAAGGTGATGATGATGCTGATGGATATGTTCTGACCTGTGCAAGATGGTTTAAAATATACGAAAAACAGGAAGCTACTAATTGATCGTGATCACTCCTGATAGAGAGTTCATTCACTTGATACATCCCATCTCGCCGCTCTGTCGTTTGACTTCCAGTCCAAGAATCTATTGCTTCATCATAATGCATCAATGTTTTTTCAGCAGTTTGGAATTTTTTATTTTCGTTACCATATCTTCACACTCGCAGTCTCAGGATACTTACAAAACTGCCAATAAATATTATATATTTCAGCTTTTATTGGCATTTTTGTGGTAGCCATAACCAATTTGACGAGGGATATTCTTTTTTAGTATTTATTAAAAAAAACACTGATTTCGCTTCAGAGTACAATTACAGCTGAATAAATGTATGCATAAAGCTCTAGTCTAGTCCATAAATTCGAATGTCTAACGGAACCCTTTCACTGAATTTTTTTTTCAAGTGACAAAGAAATATCCTTCTTCTACCAAGTCATGTATGACATATATAAAAAGAAAAATACAAGGGGAAAGTACAAGCGACACGACGCCAGGACAGACGTGAGTTTGTCGTTGTTGGTTTGGATTTAAGAGTGGAAAAAAATCATCTTCAGTACCATTAAAAATACATCATGTCGGACCGGTACTCCTGAAAGGAACACGAAATGGGGAATAGAAGCAGGACATTAATTCGAGAAAAAACAAATCCCTTTTTAAAAGCTCGCCGTGAAAATATCAATAAAAAATGAAGAGACACCATTATCATATGAGATGTGTCAGTTGACGCCACGCCGGTGTTGGTTGTAAACGACAAAAATCATTATAGCGGAAGGGGACAGTGAGCAAAAGGAACCAAAGTAGATTTTTTTTCAGTGGAAATTTATCTTTCATTAAACAGCCACCGCCGTGACACTTTATAAAATGGCATTAACAGAAATTTTAATATTATTGCCACATTTCTTTTAGACATAAAGATGCACACTCGGATTTAAGGAGATGTGCAAGATGGACGTTGAAGGATTAAGAAATTCGGCTTTTTACAAAAGGAGTGGAAGAAGATTTGAGAAAAAAATACGAGTGAAAAAGATCCTCATCCGTGTCATATCCGCTGTCTGACATTTCTAATATATTTTTGTCCAGCTATCAGCTATCAGTTATAGCTGTCTCAATACTGCAATGGATCTATTCACTATTTTTTTTTTGCACATTTTTGATTTGCATTTTAGCGTCAGACGTATAAGTATTCCTCGTAAACCTGACTTGTTTTGCAGAGTTGACATATTATGTAAAGAGAATCAGGCATGACGGGGTTGAGACCTGAGCATTAAGTCTTCCTAGCAACAACCAATGACATCGAGTTACTTTAGGTATGGATAGATGTTATTTTGCAATTCAAACCTTTGAATTCTTTTCCTTCAACTTTCCAAGAAAATGAAACATCCAATCCAAAACAGTTTCAATCCAGTGGAGCCACAGCGCGGGGCAAGATGCTTTGCTCTTGATATGCCCTATATAGCCCATCACTCCAGACTTATTTACAAGAGACAACCCGAGAACCCGGAAGGAGACCTTCTCAACTCAAGTCAAATGCTCAGCACTTTTCTTATAAATACTTCTACATATTAACTATGTAGCTCTCCATACTTAACATAAATATTAATAACAAGAAAAACAAGAACGTGTCAACGACAGAAGAAAAAAATATATATTTTATCCATTTCACAATTAATCCACTTCCCTCAAAAAACATGCATAAATATCCTTCTTAGGGATAAGAAGAAGAATTTTTTATACCATTCCCACTTCATAAAAATAAAGTTATGTAAGTAAAGTTCTCTAAAGAAGTACCTATGGAACAAGAGGTGCACATTATAATCATTCATTACTATGATGATTATAATGGTTATTATTATTGCGGATAAAGCGGCAATACAAACGGAGAAAGGGTGAGGGATTGGGAAGCTATTTCAGAACTATATTGTTGTTATGATGATGATGATGACGATCCAAATATTGATATAGTAAAAGGAGTGTGTGTGGAAGAAATATGTGTGTGAGCGAGAGTGTAAAAAGTTCATCGGCCTGCGTCGTCGTCTTTCATTCCATTTCTATATTCATTCTTTTTTTTTGCATAAAGAGCCACACACACACATTGCAATACTGCTGTGACTATTGCACACCAAAAAAAACTCATCAACACACAAACGTTGAGCTCTTTCCCCGTACTCATCATCGAGATCGTCACTAGTGCTATAACAGATCATCCTTTAATCACGGTGGTGGTGATGATGATGTTAAAATCATCCTCAGTATCACCCTCCTCATCGCCGTCATCATCATCATCAGTATTATTGGGAGGAAATGGAATAAATATAATGATAAAATTAATTCCCCACTTATATTTATATCATTAAGACATTTTGGCATTGGTATGCTACGTACAATATGGGTTTTTTTTGGACGGGGGAAGGTTATTACGGTGCATCTTCATCTTTCTATTCTTCTTTCTCCATAATATGCTTCTCTTGTCCCATTGTCAGCTTTTGTCTTTCTTGGAGTCGGCGTGTGCTCTTTTAAGACAAATGACTTGACTTCACAAATAGTTTCTTTTGATATCATCTGCATCATCGCCATTATCATCCTCATGCATGCTCAGCTCCTTTTCCGCTGTTATTGTTTTCGAAAATGCTTTCATGTATGGGATTCGCAAGTGAACCACCTGGAAGCAGACGAGGATGTGCAATGCACTGATAAAGATGGGATGATGATAATGGCGGCGGTGGTGGTGATGACGTTGAGTTGATTGAGGTTGACTGACTGTGATGGAAAATGTTGTGTGGGGTCTGTTGTCAAGTCAGGGACGATTAGGGAATGCCGATTAAAGAGTAATCATGTGGTAAAAGTACATGAATACATTTAATATGCTCTGCAGTCATATTTCTTATTCCTATAAATGACTATTAATGTAGAAAATGGTTGATAAAAAGGCTGGAAAAAAGCCGCAAAAATACTTTTATGGCCATTCACTATTTCCATTTAATCAGGAATGAAATGAAATAATCTATGGGGCAAGAAGGGCGTTCATCTCAAATTTAATGTTCAATGCATTTTTTAACAGAGATGAAACCAACTGAGAAACTGATCTGATTGATTTTTAATCTAAAAACAGTTTTTTTATGGAAAAGGTGCAGACAAGCACTTTGGAATGGATGCATATTTACTAAATCTATTTTGGTTAATTTGGAATGCCCATACCATGATGATGAGAGAACATTTTTCAACAAAAAAAAGGTATGGCTCAACCAACAATATGTATATGCTTTCAACAATTTCATTGTTGGGAAAAGGCAAAAGAAACGACCTTGTATTAGGACGTTGGCTTGTTCCTGGTGGGGATACTGGATATTGTATTATGTAGGTCTTTATTGTTGCCAGAGTTTTAGTAAAAAAAAAAGATCCTACAAATTTTACAATTTACTACCTTCCATTTTCTCATAGTTACTGAGCCATTTATTCATTTCTCCTAATCTTCAACAGAGTTTACGGTGATTCTTGTAGGCAATCGCACTGATAATCTGTTCTGCTTTATTATACCTTACTATGCAGCCGAAAATCCATTTGAGTCGTTATGGTCGTCTCGTAGTATCTAGGTCCTTACGAAATATTTGGAAAACCTGCTGCTGGACAAGAATACTTATACACATGTTACGGAAGTTTTTTTCCTATTGTTCGTGTCCGTAGGAGTGATGGATTGAACTTAACAATGCTTATTAGTAAGAAGGTAGAAAAATAAAAAGAAGAAAATATGTATAGGAAATTTCCAGGTTAAATAGGCCTAGCTGGAAATAGGGACTGGTGTTTATCCCATTTTCTACTCAAAACTGTCCTATCCGAGGATGATGAGGAAAAAGACGGAAAGAAAGAAAGACGTCAATAAAACCTTGAGTCTTATTACAGTTCGACGAACCCGAACAAAATACGGTAGGTAAGTTATCCATGGGAAAACATGAAACTCTACGGTAAATTCACCATTCCATTTTTGATCAAATCAAATGAAAAGCCCTGAAACTATTTTCAACAAATAATTTAGGAGCTATTATGAAGCGTAAGGTTGATCGAAACTGGAGATGATTTGGTTAGCTTAAAAGAAGATATAGAGATCTTTTCTAAAGAAATCCCTCCAGCTCCAACATCGTCATTAGTTCCTCCTTAATGAGAAATCATGAATGTTGCCAAAAAAATATGTTTGTATAAATATTTCAAAGCTGCGAAACTGTCGACGACTACATTAATTACAAAATAGTGCGTATTCCGAATTCAGATATCACATATTTCAACTATCGATCATAGAGATGTAATCAACGCATAAAGCTGGTAGTTTCCCTCAAGGTTTCGACAATTAGAGATTTGATACTGCTGAGAAGGTTACACATTCCAGGAAAAAATCTGATCTGATCAGACCAAACAGCAAAATAAAGGAAAATGGATATTTTAAAGAAAACAACATCTCCAACTCTACCCTCACTTGAGTAGCACATGGTACAGCTACAAACAATGAAAATGGATTTTGAGCCACTACTTCACCTAACATGTTCAAAGATTAAGCAAGCAAAAAGCCCACATTACATAAACAAAACGAATTGACAGCCAAATTTACATGTTCGGGTAAGGAATAAGGTAAAAGAGAAAAAGTTGCAGCAACCAGAGCAACAAAAGAACTCGCCATGCTACAATTCTTTCGTCACGGCACAGTAAATTTTGTAGCTGGGACTTGTTACATGTGCTTCCCATAGCCCATCATCCATCCTCATCACATCACCATTATCATTATCATTTTACCAACCCTGGCTCCTGTTATGCAATGCTTTTTTGTGCAAGGAGGGAAGATGATAGCTATAGCGCAGTGATAGAAAACATGTTACCATCATCATTCATCACTATCGCTGTACCGCTACTAAATTGGCTACCTGTTCTTCACCCAGCAAGAAGAAAGCATAGGATCGAGCCTCATTTTTATTACCCATTCAACGTATCTTTTTAATGGAGAGAAATGGAGTTATGCTAACGGGACCCGTTTTTTTCCTAAAGGGAAAAATCTTTCAAGGCCAGATGAAGAAAAACATTTCGGCTCTGGTTGAATGACCCCTGTCAAATCTTTCAGTTATCCATCACACCTATAATTGCAATGTTTGTTGTAGTGCAAGTTTTCCGTATTAATTTTTTTTAACAAATGGAAATGGACTGTTTATGAAATCAATTTGAATTCATGTTGATTTTTTGAGAGGATTTTCTCTGACATGCTTTTTGACAGTCTTGATAGTAAATTGATTGCTATAGTTTACTAATTCTCCATTATTTACATACTTTCACTTGCTTGTGCAAGAGGGGCAACTTGAGAATTTTTTAAACTACAACTCAGTTTGTAAATTGGCAGTTACTATTTTATATAACCATTAAAATTATTATGAAAATCTTCTCATCTTTGTCGCAGTCGACGATAAGCATATCTTCAACTCGTTATTTTCAATATTCACTTTTCAACCCTCTCATTTTTCCTCTTAAATTGCAACACTAAAAAAAAGAATCCATTTCTTAATGAAAAGGTTCCGTTTTTACCGGCACGAGAAACTCGAGATAACGGTGAAATCGTCATCTACAGTAACAGCATCACATAATCACCGCAACAACACCGCTATAAACTAAACACATGCTTGCATACATATCTGTCTGGCTCGAAATGAAAACGTTCGCGCAGATTAGCGTACATGAAAGCATGTGCATAATGTAAACACAAAATGCATAGGGATGAACATTCTCATACTATTATGTAATGCATGTGTAAAAAAATCAGTATGATTATCCTCAAGATATATTATGCCTCTATATGAAATGATAATGGTAATATTTTGTTAACCATACAAACAGCTTATATATGCTTTCATCTACCATCCCACACGTAAGCTGACTGATGTGCAATTATTTTGGCATTTCTTTGAAAAGTAAAATCCCAGAGTCAATTTCAATTTCGAGTCTGCAGAATAAATGGAACCATTCAATTTAATTTATCGTAGCATGAATCATTATATTTAATTCGATGAAAGCGGATTATGCTTGTCTAGCCGTTAAAATTGACAGATCACCGACACAGGAGTAATGTCAATACAAGAGGCTGCGTGGATCTGTGAGAGCATCCCTATTTACGGATCATTTCTTTGAATTTCTATTGTCTGTCATCGCCTCATTATCAATGGAATGGAATGGAATTAGTGAGCTGAATATCATGTAGGAAGTCCTTTATTGAAGGATTATTTTCTACAATTCAGTTCCTTTTACATACTTGTATATAATTCTCGGATCAAATAAAGCTTTTGTAAAAGATATGAATGGAAAGATTCTATATTAAATAAATGTTTTGATCGGGAGACTTTATTAAAAGCGATTTTTTTCAGCAAAAAATCTAATAATGAACACAAGTCAAGTCCAATTCGGAGGATTGTTTGTGTATGTTTCCTTCACGGGACAAAAGTCATGTTAATTTGGGCAATACTCTCATCTAGTCTTAGCCAATGATGATGATGATAATATGATAATACCTAATTCATTCAAAGTTACAAAAGAAAGTATTTTGGTATTTGCGAGAAAACCAGCCCCATATCACCTCTTTGGCAACAAACACGAGGAACGTTCCTCCAAATACGCTCTTTTCAATTCAATCCATCTTCTCTGCTGATGTGTTTTTACAGTGGTGTATAACGTAATAGTACTACGCTGGGATTAAATGGGAAATGGCGTGCCACGCATTTTATAATTACAGCATAACTGGCCGAGTATATTGGAACGCTGCTCTCTACACTGATATGTTACTGGTACGGTATTATTATGTGAAATCCTCATCGTGCTTTAGTTTTTAACAGATATTTAATTAAGATTTCTTTCTTTTAAAAAACCTACTCGGCTGCACTGTGAGAATCGGGGAGAACGTATGGCGTTCCTCACCTCCTTTTATGCATGGTTACTGTAAACGATACTATTATTAATGAGTTACGTTACTTGCGTTACGGCTATATTGTAGTACTACTACTACCACTGTAGATGATTACTACTACTGCTATTTTATCCCGAGGCAATAGCCTAAAAAAGAAGGATGCAGAGGAGTTTCGTATCCGCAGCTGCGTTTCACATAAAGGGGGAAAAGATTTGAAGAAACAGTGTCTGTGGTTGAATGACCGTCACCCACCAACCAAACTAGTGGTTTCTTGATGAGGATCATCATTATCATCAGTTTTCTTTCTTCGTCATGATCAGTTGTTGTTGTTGCTCCTTGGCGAAATGGTGATGGGAGAGAGATGCGATGGAACTGATGAGGAATGGGGAGGATTAGCATCATGATATGATCAGAGAGAAACAAAGTTTTTTTTCTCTCTCTTTGGCTTTTCCACTATCATTTACACATATGAAATGCAAGCAACTTTTTCTTTGAGTTTCCTCCTTTGTTTTCCCTTCTTCTCTTGCTTGGGCTCTCATTTAGAGAAAGAAAAAGGAGAGGAGAAGAAGGGGGAGGAGTGGTGGCGGCGGTGATTTAAGTTGCTATAAAACTTTTCTAGTGGTAATTTGCAACAAGACGAATTTGTTACAGTTTTGTTAAAATGTCCTGTTACTGTAATTACTAGGATGAGGGGGAATGGGAATGAGAAGTAGCGCTTCTATAACTTTTTTATAGGATCATCTATACGTGCAATGTGCATACACATGTGTTTGCTTAACTACCCATAATAAATCTATATCTGATACGGTAACATTTCTTTTTATTCCTCATTCACATGAAAATATTCATATCCGTACTTTTATCTATCTAGTCGTAAATTTGCAATGCTAGTTTTTGATAATTATTAGTAATGCTGACAGTAAATTAAGAGATCAAACTAGCGATTGTTTTACTGACACACTGGTTGATAAATATCTGATCGATAAAGTATGATAGATTACTCGTTTCAAATTATAATCTCAAGATTGATTAAAATTTAGTTCGTCATTGGCTTGATTTTTTGAAATCCTGTTAATAATCTGATTTACAAAGTTTTGCAATTGGCACTAAAAAATGATTGATTCTGACCATGATTAAGCAGAGCAGAATCCATCCGGGGGCAATCTGAAACAGCTGCAGTGCCCATATATCATTGTCATATGAATCATTTCTCAAACTGACTATTGCCAATATCCCTTCAGCATCACTTATGACAGATAATATGGTCAAGGTCGCCAGTTTTTTTCTTTCACGGAGAAAAAAAAAAGAATTGCAAAAAAAAGCGAGCAGCAGTCCTGGTTCACCCAGGAAAACATACAAGTTGCGTGTGGCAGATATGATGTAATCATCCACCATGTAGCAAACCAAACCCATCCCATTCTCCTTCAGTGCAATAATGCAGCGGAATGAAATGCAATGTGACGAATAAAGGAGAATGGGGAAATGCGCGATGATGATTTCACGGAAGCTCACCACCAACATAATATCATTTACACCGCTCCCATTGTACCAATATATTTCGCATGCTGTTCCCCTCAGCTCCGTTGTCGCCTCTCTCTCTCTCTCTCTCAGTGCGGTGTTCCCAGTTTCTCACGAAAACAAAAAAAAAAATCCGCGAGGCAACGTTCACATATGCGAATTCATATGACTACCATTTTTCCTCGACTCCTATACAAATCCATACAAGAACACACGCTTTTTTTTATTCTATTAGTGAATAAATGACGACAATGTCGAGTCCGACTTGACTGCTGCCTCTCAAACTGTTGGCATGTAAAAGGCATTCATACATCAACCCATGTTTCCCGTTGCCATTCCCCCGTTCCTTATTTTCGCTAATCTTTACTCAGCCCTACTAGAAAATTTTTAGCCAGAGTCGGAGAGCCAAAGGAACGGAGAGCGTGGTGAATAGAGGGGAAAAGTTTTCACGATTTTTAGACTTTCCAATTGAAAAAACGAGACCTAACCTGTGAGGAGCAAACTTATTGTCGTTGCCTGAAATCAACGTCGACGTCAACACACACAACTTGATTTTAGTTACTCTTCCCCTATTTTATATGTACATATTTATGCAAACGAAATAAAACTATATCCTTTTTATAAAAAAAAATCCCGTATTTTTTTTATATCAACCATGCCTAAGACTTGCATTTGCTTCCTTTGCATTTTTTTATTTGATGCCTTTTCACGTCTTCAATCACTCACTTCTTCACTAGCAAACCTAAAGCTGAAAGCTGACTTAGTCTTTTTTTTCTTCTTCGCCTTATCCACTTCTCCTCTTGTTCCACTCGCATACATTCATTCCCTCTCAGAGAGTCGACGATTATTCCATGGTTCATTGAACTATTGAGTTCAGCAAGGATGCATAGTGCATGGGATGATGATGATGAGGCTCTTAATATATGGATATGGATATTATACAACAACACAACAACACTTTGGATCTCCACCTATATGAAACCGTTTATAAGCCCCATTATTTGGTGACTATGACTTTTGTCAAAAAAGAAAACAACTTTATATACTCTGCTGAAATGAAAAGTGGATGAGGCTGAGCACATCTCTATGACGACCAAGATGGGACACGATCACGATGATCATATTAGAAACTGATAGTGACAGTAAACGCTAATGACACTTTTTTATTGCCTAATGTGATACTAAACGCTGTTATAAAAAATCAGTTAATCTTCCCCATACACCAGAGGAGCTGTTGTGTATGAATGGGAAAAAGGTGATAAGATGTCAACATGATCTTGCATGTGGTATTACATACGCTAAAATAATATTTAAGCATATGGGATGAATGTGTTTTTTTTCTTTCAGAAAAAAAAGCAGTTTGTGCCAGTGCCAGTTGCAAAGACAAAAAATTTGCATGGTAGATGATGGTAAATAAACAAAATAGTTCAACAATCTTCAATCTTCCTCCTTCCCTTTTCTCAGAAAGTGATGCAGAGTTGGGCTTAACTCTCTCTCTCGATAAAAAAAAATATCCCTGATAATATGGACGGAGGAGGGACGGTTGACATGCAAAAATATTTTTAGGGTAGGTAATACGAAATACGAATACTTATCGTAAAAACATAAAGAGTCACTACACTTCAGTGTGTGTTTTTTATCGGAGAGGAATGATGAGGAGGACAAGGAAAAAGTATGTAATGAATGTTGGAGCACGTACCTTTCTTTGTTCCGGTTGCCGTAACGGGATTTCCGCTATTGGAGTTTGTGGGGCTTGATGTTGTACTATCGGAGGGTCCACTTTCTCCCACAACTCCAAGAGCGGACGGAGTTCGGATAGACTCCTGCTGTACCACTACTGGCGATGCATCCATGGCACTAGTACAAGCGGCGGAGGAGACTGACGGACTGTTCTCAGACGGGATGTCGGAACCTACTGGCATACTGACATCGGGGTCTTCAGGCTCGATTTTTATATGGCTAGTGTCAAGATGACTTGTTGTAGCCACAGTCTCCAGTGAGGAACTAGAGTTCCCCACAACCGTTCCAGAGGATGTTGTTGTGCAGGGGACGCATGAGCCCGTGGAACTGCTCGCAGTTCCCCCGCTATTCCTTTCCGATGCGGTGGTGTCGGTGAATGTGTCGAACAAGTCGTCTGTTGTGCCATCATCACAGAAACTCAACTCAAAGTCGAAATTATTCTGAGCATTCAGAGATAATGCCGAGGTGGCTTGGGACACTCCCGTTGTCTCTACTTTAAACATTGTGGCTGTCCTTTTCTTTGTTCAAGGAGAAAAATAAACAAGCTGATACTCTCCGCCCCTTGCTCTCAGCCGATGACCAACAACGATTCTTTTTTTGTGGGTGGATTAGAAGATGTATGTAAGCGAGGTGCCTGGAACAAATAAGAATCAAGACATTGATTTCTCCTGTTTCTCTACCTGACTTTCAGACACTTTGCATGATAAGGGGACAAGGAGAGCATAGTTCTAGCAATGGTGTACAAAGGGTAACCGACAGGCTTACGACTTAATTAGTTATTCCGGTAAACTTTCAGACAACAAGACAACAACCTTTTGGGCTGCTTTCTTTGCTGTTGTTGTCCTTTTTTCCAGGAGAGAAATTTCATGTACCTAATGAATTCATGACTTACTTCTGCTCTTGCATAATGTACAACGCTGCGTTTTTTATAAAAAACAAGGGTTTTAGTTACTTTATCAAAGAATTTCTTATTATCAATACGAATACTTCATATCCTACCTTAGGTCTGACTTTAATAACAATATTTGTAAAGTATTTGAGGCTTCTTACTCAGTAAGTATAAAAAAGACAAATTAGGAGAAAATTTCATTTTGCCATTTACCTGCCAAGATTCCTTCCTATTACCTTTGCCCTGGTAAAAAAAATTGGTACGAATAATGTAAATTGATAGAAAGAGAATTACAAAGTTTTCATGGTGATTGACTCGGTTCAAACTCAAAGGAAACTCAGCTCATGTCAAAGCTGTCATTATTTCAGTTCCCAGAATTTTTTCTTTTTGGCAATGTCAATGAATGGTTATAAAACATATCTACGTACATTCATATCAGTGTATCAGTCTCTGATTGGATAAAAGATTTTTTATTCACTCTGTGAGTCTTCCTTCCTCTATCTACTCAAGTGTTGACTTGGTGACCATGTTTAAATTAAAGGTTCATTCAATCCTTCAAAGGAATTCAGCCTTTTTCATTATTGTTTACTTCAAAGAAGCAATAAAATTATTTTAAAAGTTTTCTAAAGTAAAAGTAGATATTGCTTTAAAAAATACTTATGAATTGGCAAACAATATAATAATGGGTTCAAAGGAATATTTATTCAATTAAATGCTACTGAAACTTCACCGGAAGTCATTGTCCCACAGAATGACAAGACAATCACCTTGCTAATTATCAAATCAAATGTCTGTCCTCTTTCTCTAAGTTTTCATGCACTCTACTACGAAACAATTTACATACACAAATCACTTATAGTAGAAAACTTATGCTTTCCTATTACTTTGATATGTACCATACCGCGAGCCTCTTCATAAATAGCCTCATTCCAGGTTCTAGATAAAGCTGTCATCGCCCCCGACCAATAAAATATTTCGAGAATCCACACAAAATGTACGTACCTACCGATACATGAAAATTGTTACCCAAACATTTCAATTGACAGCAAAATTGCGATATTTTCAAAAGGCCACATATACTTACTGAGATACAAAAGTTTTACCTTCAGATTTCCCTGATTGATTAGCAAAATAATAAATTAGTTAATCTCGTCCTATTTATATGGAAGGTGAGCCGCATTGAAGTAAAAATTTTCATCTTTATATGCATACTATTTCATCACCTCAGATAGGTTTTAAGTGATAGTAAGATTTTCCTATTGTTTTTTTTGTGTTGCAAGCATGCTATGTAAACAGAAATGACCTTACTTGAAACAATAAAGAATTTTAAGGTGTTTTAATTACCTATGAAATAGCGCAATATCTTTTATGCCAACATATTTCTCTCCCTTCCGAAACAATAATTCTGTAGTTTTTTTAACGATGGGATCAACTCTACTTCAGGCTTGATGTATGTATGTAGCTATCTGATGAATCTATGTATTTAATTGACATGTAAAGCACACCGAAAGCTTTCCCCTCTCTAGTAACTATTTTTATCACTCGTCCAATTTTGAATAACAGCCTCATCATATATCATACCTCAGCAAAAACCACTACATTAATGATGGTCATGCTCCATGACAATGCTACTAAGCTTATTCCTTATCATCATTATTTTGGGAAAGCCATATGACCATAATAATGAGCATTTTTAGGACTTCCATTTACATGAAAGTGGAAGTAAAAGTAAGATGAGATCGTCCTGACTATATTAGGGTCATATTTCCTCTGCCAACACGGCACAATAAATTGGGTTATTATAATATCCATGAAAGCTTATAGACAGCGTCATAAAATAATACTCCACATTAGCATCAAATGCGAAAAAGAAAGTAACTAAAAATGTCATTACCTTTGCCTATCATGATCATATTAGGAGAGAAAGCACATCCTGAAATCCATGGATATTGAAAAACAAGCTCACTCGAATAATGATCAAAATGATTGGGACGAGGATGTCCAATATCAATATCAAAACTTTTCCTTTCTGTCACTTGTTTTTTTTTATCACAACACTTAATATTGAATGTTTTTTTATATATTTTTACCTTCACATACTTATCCCTTCCCTCCTTTCACTCTGCTAGATAATTTTTTTCTCTTATTTTTTCCCCTTTGATTAAATCATGCGAGAAATTTTCAATGTGTTTTTCTTGTCATATATAATAATCATTTAGCACGGATCGCCTCTTCTCGGATTTCCTCATTGATTCGTTGTCCTCTGTAGTTTTGACAGCCGTAGCCCATGATGTATCTACCTACGCGATCATCAAAACAGCAGCCACTCTGGACGTTTCTCCTCCATCAAATTAAACAACGCATCAAACGGAAATAACAACGCATTTATTGCAGAGGAACCGAGAGGGGCCCACGTTGCATCTCGTTATATATTCTAATCAGAGGAAAGTAACCTGAGCACTCACCATTAGTAATCGCAATAATGATAATAGTGATCCTACGTAATTTGAACTGGAGGAGAAGGGGGTATCACCATCCTTATTAATTTTTTACACCTTTCTCTTCCACTCCTCACCTTTCGAAAAGGTAGTTGAGGAGGGCAACGTGAGCTTCGAGATGGGAAGCGAGGAGGAACACACACCACACAACGTACACGAACGACGGTAGAATGAAAACTGGAAGAGGAAGAAAAACACTCTGAAGCTCACGAGAGAACAGATATTTTCAGTAAGGAACAAGTCAGTGCGAATAAAGCTTAGCAAGCAGAGGGTCTATGCTTGCTAACGAGTAGCACGAAAAACATACGAAAGCTCTTCTCCTCCTCCACTTTTTCCCTTCTTCTAGCTTCAGAGGATGATTAAAGTGCCGTGGTCGGCAGTGGCGATGATGGTATCTATGGTGGTGTAGGTGAGGCAAAAGACTTTTTAGCTTTTCAAGTGACTGAGCGAGTGCGAAGCTCTAGTAAGTACGCACCACATAGACAACTTCATTTCAGGGTAAAAACAGGACCGAGTAGAAGTTGCATTTCAAAGAGAATACAATTTGGGGATGAGGATGAAGGAGGGATTTTTTGTTGTAAAATGCGAAAAGTGTTTAGTTAGTTGAATGAATAGTTTGTCTTCCCCGCGTTGAGAAAGACAGAACAACTTTTACTGTTTACAGTTGCGAAAAAAGTTTTACAGATCTGCATGCAATTTAAGCGCCGTGATGCTAATATCAACGTAGTTGAGGGATGGGATATTATATGTTAAATATATGAATAATGATGATGATGATGTATGAATATGACGAGAAAAAGATAAAATAAAATTATGATGATAGTGGATTGGTAGTTAGTCATTAGTAGGGACTACATCCAATTTTTCATATCGTATTTTTTTTAGTAAAAAATGAGAAAAAAACTGCAAGACTGCAGTTTAAGGAATCATAATGAGAGAGATAAACTTTTATCTATAAATGATTAAGCTCGCAACTTCATTAACGTATTCAAATACTTCTGAAATGTGTCTTGGCTCTTGGTAGGTAGTGCCCTTAGTGCCATTGCCATTTCAGTGATAAGCAAAAGCTCAAGAAAATGAGCTGTGCGCTTTGGATAGGGAAAGATGATGGTGTGCTTCTGTATTTAATGGCTATATATTTCAGTAGAAAATGGACCGTTTTCAGTGTCTAGGGGAAGGATGATGTGATGACGAATGAGATAAGGGATAATGCTTGCATATCTCACAGCAACGGCATCCTTGTATTGGTGGCGGATGAATAACAGGTATTAACTGTGATTTGTGAAAAAAAGTATAGCTGCAAGGAAAGATGATAGGACGACTGTAGATAAGTGAGGATAAAAAGTACCGATTTGGCTTAAATAAGGAGGATAAAAATACTTATGACTGCTATTTTGAAGATTTATGCTGTTAAAAAAGATTGTGAAATTAGCGGAAATGAGAAAGGAATCCAAGCGAGGGAAAAATTATCGGGACAGGAGATACATTTCCTGATAAAATGGGTTCATTTGGTGTCCTGAAATTTAATCCTAAATTCTTGTCATTTATGAACCATGGTGTAAATAAAACTGCCTTAAAAAGTTGAATAAATTTGAACAGCAACATAAGAGCTTTATGTCGTTGAACCTGTATCAAATAAAATGTACGTTCATATAATTATTTAAATATGAATCCTTTCACTCAAGTTGTTTTTCATATCCTGTTTAATTCTCCACATGTCAACATGCATTTGACAACTTTGACGGACTTTCTTGAACTAACGGTGAAATATTCCGTCCTTCTTCCTGTGTCCCGCCAGTGCTCAATTTACTTTTTACGCCTTACGCTTACTTTACAGCTCCCAGCTCCATCCCATCCTCTTTGACGCTTTCCTTGCTCACCAAAACTGTTTTCATAGGTTTCATACAAGCTGCAACAATGAAATCCTTGCTTTGCTGCCACCTGCGAAAGGAAAGGAAAACTTTGTAGAGGCCCACTTCATTTTCTATGAAATCTGACAAAAAGCTCCTAGATAACGCTCACTAGCTGGTTGAAAAGCTGCCTATACTTCGTCCACGCAAGCATTTTACTTTGCAGATAAAAATTACCTACTTATCACCTAACACGTCCTCCTATACACAATTCCTTTTGTTGAATGGAAAAAGGCCCCTCAATACAATCTAATGTAGTGTATTATTACAAAAAAAACATTGACATTAAAGGATTTCACTAACAATACGATGAAGTAGTCAACTTACTCTATCAAAATTGCTGCATAATGCTCAAATTTTGGTAATTACATTTTGTGCGCAGTACGAAACTTTTCTCCTACTCCTCATGCAATATGATGCATATGGGAAGTTATCGGAGAAAAGACATGTGAGGGACCTATGGAACGGCTTTCGCCTTGATTTATCCAAGTCAAAACAGCTAAATCCCGTTGACAGTTGACATATTGCTGGGCATTATGAGAGAGTTTCACCTTTCCCAAAATTATAATCCTCCGACATGTGTAACAGCATTTTGCACACATTTGTTCCCTATCTAGGGAGGAGTACAGAGCTCCCATGATAATATGTCCCATATAAATATAGTGAAGGGAAAGTTATTGACCACACACGACACTCTGTATAAATTCCAATATGACATGACAACTATTTGCCTACGAAGGAAAACTTTCAGATCACGCTATGCACCACACCACTGTGCCGCTACCACTTGAACAAACTCCAGGAGGTTTTTTTTGTGCCGTGTGACAGCACTGATTGTGAGTAAATTAGCGGGTTACACACTGTACAAATAGTAATAATAATATAATATAAGGGGAGAGAGAGAGGAGCGAGGAGCAAGTTACTTTTCCCCAACACATTCCCTCCCGACACATAGGACAATAGGAGTAGACATGAGATCACGCACCTCAACAATTCACTCCCATCGCATGCATTCATTTATTAAATATTTCCCCCTATTCATTTACTCCATTCACTGCTCACGGGTTATATATAGCCTACCTGTGAGCAATTTGTTGGGAAGTGCTATGGGGGTTATGGGGTCAAATCAATCTCCTATTTTCCACTTTCCCCTGCTGTTCCATTAGTCCGCTTTAAAATAGTTTTCTAGGCGCCTTGTCATGTTTCAGTTTGCAATTTTCTTTATCCCACGAGCCAAGATGCGATTAAATGGTGAAACAACAGGAGCATATTTTTATTATGACTTTTCCGTCGTGTATATAAAAATATAAAGTATGAGGACTCTCTCATCATCATCATCAAGGTGGTATATGTTTGTGTTCCCCATATTTAAAAATAGTTTCATTAATTAGCGCTGATAATTTAGAGTTTACCATCCGAGAATTCATTAGTGTCGGTGCCTTTTCATAATTTATCGTATCAGAGTCTGAGCTCAAGGAATGTAATTAATTAAACCCCTCACAAAAGAGGGAACAAAGGGGCCTATCTCTCAGTTTATAAGTATGCAGATGTAGCATAACAATTAATACACGGTTTCCATAGACTAAAGTTTTACCTTTTGCAAGTTTTGTTTGTTTATAAGTGGGGCTAAAGGAAGAAATAAATATTTAATGAAAATACCAGATATACTTAAACCATCAGCTTTTGTAACAGCCTCCCCTCTCTCCCCATTATACACCGGCACAGATAAAAGAGAAAGAGAGAGACTATGGGAGTCGCACACATTATGCGTCACTCTTTTGCAGATATCATAGATAATAGCTTGTCTTCCCCGTAATGAGCCAGGAAAAGGTAATACGGTTGAAGGAGTCTTATCATAGCATCACATTTCCTTTTTTTCTCCCCACAAAAACCAACAACAGATACATATCTCCAGACACAAACACACTCTTTCACTCTACTCCGCACTTTTTCACTTTTCATTTCACTAAAATACGCTTAAAAATTTCACGCTCATCTTCACATCAAAAAACAAGGGAAAGCGGAAGGGAAAGCAGGAGAGGAAGAGAAAGCAGCGCTTGGAAAAAAAATGTGTACTAATGATATATATACGTCGCATCAACCAAAACAAACATCAACATTTTCACTCTCCTCTCGTCCCCCTTTCTTCCCATCTACAGCAGCAGGCTTTGGAGAAAGCGACAGAGGCAGTGGCAGCTGCTGCTGGGCTGTTGGTTGGAAATAAAGGGGAAGCTCAAAGTAAATAGCATTACCGTTGAATGTGTTCATGTGTGCTCCTCGCTCCTATATATTATTACCGGAGAGAAAAAAACGCTCAGTGGGAATCAACCGCAGATCTAGTTTGTGTGATCCCAATATAGTAATCTCCTGTGGCTTTAAATAACACAACACATGAGATCATTCTAATTCTTCTCTCCCCGTTTTTCTTTTAAATTCATTCCAAGCCCATACGTAGATCATTCCTCTTTGGTCTGTTTTCCTAAAAAAATGGGGATTTTATATGCTGGAATTATATTTTTCAACATATAGCATGATAGATTCTTACACTTGGACGAGGACAAATGTAGATTCCTTCGATGACAAATTATACTGATATTTAAAATGAAGGAAGGCATCCACTGGGCTCATCCCATTCTAGGATAATGTCAAGTGAGTAATCTACGCAAACTTATGGAAGTATCATTTTAAAGATCTGAGATGGATTTTTTTCTCTGAGGTTGACGAGGATGATATGCAAGATTAAAAGAGAATATATGGGAAATGAGGTGTGTTGTGAAATCTGGTCGTGGAGAGGGGATCCTCAAATCAGGGTGTTCCCTCGCATTAATTTCACTACTTTCTTTCATTCCTTTTTTATTGGAGTCTGGCTAGGCATTAAAAAGCGGGGATGAGGAAAGGCTCCCGTTTTTAATGAGACTGCACACATGTTTCTGCGCTAGAGGAGGGAATGCTGTCTTTTACTATAATAGATAGCTTGCAAGCTAAGATCCCATCAGAGCCCCTCATCATTCCACAAACCTATACTGATATTATTATGGTATTTATATAAATGGGGAAAGCGAGCTGTTACATTTCGGATATAGGGAATAGGCATATTGATGATGGGACATAAGGTGATCACCTTGAATAGGCTTCTGATGTTTCTGTAAGTGGCGATAACGACTGTCAACTCTTCTTGGCTCTTCATATCTTCCGCCACAACGGTTCCTAAACAGGGCTGTTGATGATGTAGCCGTCGAGGCATTAGTTTGAAGGCTCACCTCCATCTGTGTGATGCTGATGATGGCTCCGAGCTTAAAAAATGTAGATGAAAGGGGCTCTATCCATTCCGCCGATTATTTTCCATCATCCCTGCCAGTTCCATAAGGAAGGGAAGTGGTTGGGAAAGGAGGAAGTGGAACAGAGAACTTTTTAAAAGGGCATTATATTATTAATTGTGAGAGTTACGCCTTTGCCAGCAGCAGCACCACCACCATCATCATCATCCCAGTGTACTTTAGACTTGTGAAAGGTGAAGGGAAGAAATTTTCATGGAGACATCATTAATGGAATGCCTCGTTTTTACCATATCATAATAATATCATATTTTTTATTATAATCAATGTGTTCCTTCCCGCTTTTCACCGTATTAATGCAACCATAGGAGGAGGACAACAACGATGACGAATAAAAGGGTTAGAGTAGGCAGATAGTCTTTCTGGTTTCGTTTCCCCTTGGTATGTGAATGATGATCGCAATTAAGATAACAGAGGGGGAGGGTAAGGGGGAAAATGGGACTCGTCCCGTTCCACTCCTTCTCCAAATATGGGCCGCCGACTATTGAGAATTCTAAATAAATGGAGGTTAGGAGAAAATTCGCGGCATTTCTGCCAAACTGCTGGGATGAGGATCATCACGGTTATATTTATATCTACACCGTAACTAGGTCTAAGTATGTGTGTGGTATGTGTACTGCTCTCATTCACCATATCTGGAAGAAAAAGTTGTAGGTGTAGTAGTAGTATAAAAAGAATCTCTCCCTGAACGTGTCTTCCTCCCCTGGATATGTCGCGAATAGCACAATTTCCAAACTCGTGTATGCCTGATAGACAGAAGGGTGGTTATATATAAGGCTCCCTTGTATAGGTCCTTAGAACCAATCCAATTTTTTTTTTTTCTCCAAGGGATTTCAGTTACGGATATAGTTAAAAGAAGATGAACCAAATAACTACGTGTCTCCTCATTCTGTTACTGGCAAACACACAATCGATATGATACTTCTCCTGTTTTTTTTTCTGGTTGGGCTTTTAGACCCGTTATTAAATCTATGAGGAAGATTGTACAAGTGATCTGACTTGTTCTGTTCCGATTCCGCAAAGATATACTCCATGTGTATGTGTTTGAGATGAGATGTGTGTGTAGTTGAACGAAAATGTGGAAACTTTTTTTTCCCTTTTTCCTCCCAAGTTCAAATCAACTTCCAGCTCACTACTTTCTCCAGAAAGGCAAAGTAAATTTTAAAAGTGTTCATCAGCCCTAAAAAATATAGTTGTTAAATAGTGGAAAAAAATGAAAGGAAATGCAATCGAAATTGTAAGCGTATGGATGGAGTTATATGGATAGGTCCATCTGAACTTAGTAAGAACTTAGAACTTATGTCTTAGTAAGTAAGTAGGGGGGGAGAAAGGATTTTGATGATTTTTTTTATATTTCTTCCTCTTGTCCCGGATGAATTTTACCAGGCGGAGGATAAATAGAGCGGTAATAGTTATAAAAGGAAGAGGATGAGGGGATAATATATCGGGCATAATCGTCATCTCATCATATATCTCTGGATATCAGTTTGGGAAAAGAATACATTTCTCCTTCTAACTGCTGCGTAGTTCTAGATGATTTCTCTTTTTGCTGTGTGCACATATATATATAAAAAATGAAAAGGTACGTGCCCCGTATTTATAATAGCAACAGGGATAGTGGAGCTTCGGAACGTTCCTGCATTTTCCCCGTAATAGAAAAGAGAATGCCGTTCATCATGATGCATGGACGGCATGTTAATAGGTCAAGACCTCGGAAACCAGAGACGAGGAGAGGGAGAGCGAATCTCATCTATGTGAAAGGAGGGGTAATATTTTGGAAAATTATAGGAGCCGAGGACTGCATATATGAGGAGGGGGAATACGATCCAATGATTTTGTCATCCGTGTGGCCACAACGAGATGGGAGAAAACTCTCTTGCTGCCCTCAAAACCACACAATGATAATGTTTATGTAGATGAAGGGCTGTTGACTAGATACCTCTCATGGAGAGGAGGAGGATGAGAAGGATGACGGTGGAGTCGAGAAAAAACAAATATTTCCACCTCCAGATAATATCCTAGATCTGGAGCAGGGAGATATACTTATGTCAGGACTGGATGGCAGAGTTTAATGAAAATAATGTAAAATAGCTGCAGAGCTGTGCACAGGGAAAGCTCTCATACAATGGCCATAATCTAGCGAATAATATTTCAGTTGGCATTTCAAACATAAGGGTATAGAATTTATATGCTTTTATTCGTATAAACTTGGTGTGGCTTGAATACTTCCTTGTGTACTCATCCTCTCCTATACAGCCTTTCATGTAAGTGGTCTCTAATTAGATGAAATTGAAAGTTTCAAAATGGCCGTTCCCAAGAAGCCTATTGAGAGTTATGTTGTACAAGAGGAGAGGCCCTTCATTTTTTTTTCGATGGGACTTTCCACTGAAACATCTGCAACCGACATGGTTACCCTTTCAGGGATTCTCCGAGAAAGTGGTAACAAAAGGAGAGGCTCTTTGTCAATTATTAAAAACCAATGTTGGTTAGGTATTTTTATGATGGAATTATAAGGGGGGAGTTCTGGAGCTGAGGCAAAAAAAATTGTCAAGGATTTCTCCAGAGCACGTATGAATACCGCTGTGGCACAGTGTGTGTCAACACGACATTTGCCAATTGATAGAATTTCCCATTTATCTTTATCACCGCTGGTTCTTATGTAAGTCACATTGGGAGAAATGTCGGTCGTTGTAGTAATGAAACGTGCAAATACTACATTGATTCCAGATAAATGCCAAGATTACGATAATAACAGGAAATTTAGATTTCAGTTCTCCTCTGCTGACATAGTGGAAAGAATAGGGGAAGGAGAGTTTTCGTTGAATATTTAAATTTTAATGTTCCCCTACTCCATAATTAAATAGCTTGCATAAAATCATCCTCAGGACAGTCAATCTCAATTTTATTGTTATTCGGTGGGAGGAAAATTATTGAGCGAGCGGGTTGCAAAGCTTGAAAAAGATTTTCGCAAAGCAATATCGCTACCAAAACACATCCCTGCCAAAGCAAATTCCGAGACGAGAGGCATTATTGCTAAACTACGTAGATATGGATGAAATAATATGCTCTCATCCTAGAAATAATAGCGGAGCGATGAGCAGAGCGAGTCAAGCCCTCGACTGATTTGAAATGAAAGGAAAATCTTGTATATCAAAAAGAAAATGGTAGAGTGATCGTGAAAAATTTTCATAAAATACCAGAGGAAAAAAACCCGAAGCAATTTTTCCTCTATCCCAATATATATATATATATTTTTTTCTTCTGATTCGATTAATATTGCGGATTCTATTCCCCTTTTATCCCCTGCCGATTCGGCAATCACGCTTTTCAGGACGAGACAGAGGAAACAGTTCAACGTAGGCACAGTCCCATTTTCTATTTACTTATGGTACATCCTTGCTTATCAAGCATTCCAGGATGATGGGGAGTAAAATGGGGAACACAAATATTCCGAATAAAACATATTAAACCTATGGAGTAGCACTCCTCATCTTCCGCTAATTCTGCAAAGATTTCCTTCACATAGGGGAACCACCCGCTCCCGGTAACCAAAAAATGCCAATTCGATGTTTTTTTTTACATTCAGTGAAATAGGAGGATTCCCATTCTCTTGCTCTTCTTTCGAGACACCGTTAGATATACCCTTTCCATTCCAATCCTTATTTTCATTCCCCCCAATCTCCACAAAACATATCCACTTAGGAAGTAACAGGATTGTTGAAAATTGCACGAAGGGGAGCTAAACTTGTAATCGCATTATTCATGAATTTAGCCAAACTTACGTAGATATATCCAATCCAGCCAACCAATTCTCTTTCCTATATCATCCCCCCATCATTACAAAAAAAAGTACCTATCGGCCTCCCACAATCTATCTGTTTCATCATGGTCTTATAGTATTTCACTAGTATGTCATCTCCCGTCCCACCTACTTCTCCTCTAGGACAAGTAGGCATTCACGTATTAGGTATAGGTGCACACACATCATAAATGCTCCATCGTATACGGAGGTTTCGGCACACATGATGGTTGATAAAGAGGAGAAGGAAATAGAAAAAACAAAATTGATTTGTAAAGCCGTACAACTTATTTTTAGGATCTGCTGATTTCTGAGTCAAGTCACTTCTGATATTCTTGGCTTATTCCTGAATTTTTTTTAAGAATATAAAAAAGTGCCTTTTCTCCCCTCCTCCGACTCTCCTTCCAATAAAGGTTTTGGTTGAGTTGAAAGGGAAAAAATGTCGTATGACATTTTACGCTCGTTCCTTTTCTCAGTAGAAAAAAAAGCCATTGTCAATTATATCGTGTGCAACCTTAAAAATCTACTACGGTGAAAGTGATTTTTTGTATTCCTTTATGAAACTGATTCAAAGAGAAGGCCGAAAAGGGCTCGGATTTATTTATACATGGTAAATCTAAACTAAACACTTCATCCAATGACTATTTCCTTTTTTAGAAAATCCGAAATTTTTGTCCCAGATTTCTTTTTCTCCCTTGTCGCTCGCCTCTCCTTGGAAAAGAAAGTCAGGTTAAAGTAGAATGTCCACCATATGACTATTTATTCTGGGATTGTTCGCAAAGAGAGTCTGATTGTTACTGCGATCTTTGCTGTAGCGCCATGACTGGGGAGAATAGTCTACAAGAGTGGTAGTACGTTTGTAGGGTTTATGTAATGTTCCGTCCTACCGATACAATGGCGCAGAGAGAATAAAGAATCGGAATCGCTGAAAGACTAGAGTGACTCTATGTTTGCTATATCCTCCTCCTCCCGCTACTAGCACATACATATAAGAATATTGGAATAATCCGGACAATGGGGTAAATGAAAAATGGATGATGATAATACACAAGATTAGGTACTGCTCGTTCCTTAGGCTTCCAAGAGCCAGCAGAGTCTCTTAGTAATCACGCTCTTTCCTCGCCCCGAACAATCTTATGCATCATTGATGAAGGATGTAATGAAAAGTAAGGAAAACACAACCTGAAAAGGGCTAGAGACAAAGAAATCATTGAGAGAAAACTAGATTGAAATGGATGTATGCTCACAATAGAACAATGGGATCACACTGGGTGGGAACGCTAAGGTGGGGGTTTGAAGCCAGGTATTTACAAAACTTCAACTTGTGATGTTTGGATTTGAATGGGAAATCCATTTCCTTATGTTCTTCTACGTAGGTAGTGTGGGAAGTAATTGGCTTAGTTTAAATGCACCCAATTTATAGTCACGTCAGGTTAGAGTGGGCTTGTCTGGTTTGTGTGTAATGCTATTAAAAATGATACTGCCAACTTCGTGGAATCATCAGTGATTGTTGTTAAGATAAAGAGAGTTTTTAACTGGCAAGATATTTCTAAGTCTTACCCCGTATGTTATTATATAAGACCGGAAATGCTATAATACTTTGGAGTACCTTTGCTTCGATATTTCTTTGTCTTTTAAGATCACTCACTTATGGGTTACCTCAAGCAAGGACATTTTCCATTGTTTCATGGGACAAATTCAGACATTGTGGAAAAATTATTTGGGAACTGTGCATATGGAAACTCTGCTATATTAAATATTAACAGGCTAGCATCACAAACAGTGGTAATGTCTTCTTAAAAAGTTTCGACAGCTTACTATCAAACTCTTAATTATGAATATGCTCCCCGGCGTCTTTCAATTCCGAGTACAAGCTCCTTGCATCAGTTTCATATCCTCTTCATTTTCATTGGATTCGAATGAACTAGAAGCTTGGGGAGTGCTTGTGAGTGGAAGTTGATTATACAAAACACTTTCATCACTTAAAATGAAACATTTTCAAGTCGAAACTTTAGCGCTAATCAAACTCCTGGAATATCTGTCAATGTCCCTTTGGAAACTTGTCATTTTTTCTTCAAAGAGCATACTTGGTTCTGGTTTACATAATCCACTTCCCAGAACTAGTTCACTTCAAAATTGATTTTTATAATGTGGAATGAACTTCCAAACTAATCCCAAATTACTTTAATAGACTCAAGCATCCCCAATCCAACATGGACAACTTTCATCTGCAAATTCCGTTGACGGCCACATCTCATCCAATTTTGGTAAACTAACTCTGTATTCACTCTGGAATATCTAGTTACTCCCTCAAAACCCTCTCAAAACTCTGTTCATCCGAACCGGAAGCGCATTAAATAAAATTCGACCTCAATTTCATCTGATAACAAGATCCGATATAAATAGCAAAGTCCGTGCAAATAAAATACGTATTGAGGGAGGGATAGTGAAAAAGATATCGGACAGTGCCACAGCACTCCTCAGCATCATCTCATGTGTCATCATCATCTTATGTTCCTCTGACAGTGAAAGTGTCTCCTGCAATACACCAGCACTACTTCTTCTCAGCTCCCATGTCCGCATCACTGACAGACACCAACTTAAGAAGAGCTCTCCATTCCCATTTCCACCAGAGCATAACTCCACACCCTAATAAATATAAAAGGAGAAGAAGAAACGGCTCGTAAGAGAGCCTTCACGGAGAAATGTGTGCTCCCGGAGAAAGAGAAAGTTTCGATTTTTTCCCTCTCCTCTCCTCTCTCAGATGCTGAGTAATTCCCGTTCCTCGTAGGGAGACTCTGCCTGTGTGTGTTTCTTATTGTGACTTAGCTGGCTTTTCCTGTTGGTCCTTCCTGTCGTACCATTTTGGTCCTTGAGGTTGTTTGCTAGGAATAAAAATATTAGAAAAGGACGAAGGGGAAGAGAAATGGGGGAAAGAAAGTTTCTAACATTGTGTGACGCAGCAGAGGAGTAGATTGGAAATGGGAGCTTGTACTTGTGTCTCCACGTGGATATAAATTGACAAATACTCTTGTTTACCTTCTATATCATTTTATTTCAGTTTTTTTTCCTCCTAAAAAGGGGACGCATTTTGATTGCCATGCAGACTACACCATTTTCATATGACATATATATCCCAATGCTTTTGGCTTGCTGAATAGTCATAATCTTCTTTCAGCAAAAGTGCCAGTTTTTTTCTGCCTGGAATCATGTTCAATATGTAAGGTTATGTATTATTTTTTGGGAGCAACTTCATCCGTTCCAGCTCTCTATTAATACTTGAGCTTGTTTAGCTTCGTTAATATATGTTTTGAGCAGTTTATGTATTTATGCTGCTTTACCTTAGCGACTCCATATCCAGCTTCCTAGATAAGATTAAAAACTGTCCTTTCAGGAGGCTGCTACTTTATACCTTCATCTTCAGACGATTTACTACTGGATAATATTACATTTCCTTTTGATGCAAAGGAAGCTTTGTGAAAAAAATATTCAACGTAATTTATAATGGCGCCAGGGATTTTCCCTTGAAAAAGTGGCAATTGCTGTTTCTACAAATATTAAAGCATCATCATTATCATGCTTCATTAGATACTTATATCAATTTTTTGTTGGGGAATGATGATGATATGCATTGTCTACAAAACGTCCTAATATTTTACATAGATTTCCTGAGCCCCCCATGACAAAGCATCTTTTCCCAGGAAAGCCTCTTTGTTTGCATTTTTCCCCGCAAATTTTATAGGAAGTCGTTAGTCTGACGGCCAATTATGCATGTCGGATTTCCGTGAAAATTCATTTTTTAAGATATGGCTTTCATATTTTTCTTGAAAATTAGTGCATGCATGCAGAGTTTTTTTTGTCACTACAGCTCCAACATCCGACACGAAATCCTGCGGTAAAGGAGACATTATACAAAAGTGACAAAAGGCCCACCAGCATTTCAATTCGGGCCTCATTCCACAGAGACACTTTATACGACTCCCACTTTCCTTTCGACTATCAGGAGGTACACTTACATTGAGTTATGCGCTGGGGCTGATTTGCGTTCATTATGAATTTTGAAGATGACGGTGAAACCGATAAAAAGGGAATTCCTCAAGAAGTACACCAATTTTACGACTGTCACGCTCCTTCCCCAACGTCGGCAAACAGACAAAAGTCCCTTTAATAAGAATTACAAATCCATTCTTCCATTCAGACCTGGAATGCTTCAAGTATAAATCCTTAAATGTCCCTTTCAAAATCAGGAAAAAAATTGCTTTCTCCCCCCTTTTCTTCTTTGTATAATGCCGACATATTGTAAAATCCAATTCAATATATTATTCCGAACGAGCACAAATATTGCGCTGACAGTATGGATGGGAAAAGTATGGACATTGGAAATGAGATTCAGATATGTACCACATCTCTATAATCCCAACATCTTCTATAATTTTCCCCACGTCCCTGAAAACCCTGAAAAAAGTAGAGAAAATCATATAATGCTTCTGAGGGCTACCCTGAAAGAGGGATTTTTATAAGTTTGGGGAAATAATTCAAGTTTCAAAAGGGAAAAGTTGGGAAAAGAGAAAGAAAGTGGAGAAGGGGAAGGAGAAAGCCTGGCCAACTGTCTTAGCAATTTTTTCCCTTTCTTGAACAATGATAAAAAGGAGTCAGAGTCAAGGTAGTGGCATTGCTTATGGCGGAATCACCAGCATCATCCACCAACAGCCTACATATTTTGAGGGGAAAGTCGAAGACTTTGAGTAGCCAAAAAAAAACTAATGAGAATAAGGAGGGAAAAGCAGACCTAAAGTATTGGAAAAGTTTATTTTTTCTCTCACTCAAGTCAGGAAACTATTCAAGTCTAAAAAAATGAGTGGAGTTATAAGAAGGTAAGTTAAAATGAAGGGACTCAAAACTCAAGAATATAAACTCGTCGAATTGTTATGACAATGTTATAGTGACAGGGTACACACCAGCCAACTAAGAAATAAGTCAGTTCTATATAAATAAAAGAAGAGAAACGAGCAACTGTACGATTTTTCTTCCACTTTCCCCAAAAATCTCAAAGAGAAAGTTTGAACTGAGAGAGGTAAAAGAAAAAAATATCTCTTGGTTTCCATCTATGCCTCCATCTTTCACAATACCATGGGTTGACTTACCCAGTGGCAGAAAGTTTGTGCTTTTAATATGAGTTAAAAAAAGAGAATATTATTTCGAGTTGACTTTCCCCATTTTTTTTTGCCCATTGTGGAATCAACTATTAAAAATGTAATGGGTTTGCAAAAAGGATAGTAATGGTGATGGTGGTGTAGTCTCCCTAATAGTAAGCCGTCTTAAATGTAGTTAGTTCCATGAGAAGCGGCAGACGAAGCTCGAGCAAAATATGAGAAAAGGGTAGCACAATATACTCGTTAATGGGAGAAGTCCAGTAAAATAGCATTGGCATACTGTACACATTTGAGGGAAAGAGGGAGAGACAGAATGAAAGAGCTTTTTTTCTCTCTCCTCTTCTCTCCTATTTTCCCTCTTGGAGAAACGTTGCTGGTCGGTTGGAAAAGAGGAATAATACTAACTAGCAAGAGAAAGCATCAGCCCAATAGACTATATACGTACATTTGGAGAGAGAACGGAGAAAGGTTTTTCTCTCTCCATGAGAGAAAGTAGGGGAAAAGGGTTAACCTACCACATATACGCTGGAGAGACAAGTGAGCAGAGGATTTTTTCTCCCTTACTACCAAAACTACCGAGTATGGATAGCGTGGCTCTGGCTAGATTGTAGTTTTTATGGTGGTGGTGGTGTGTGCTGGTGCTACTACTCTGCTGGTGGCACTGTTTTGTCTATAGTAAAAAAAACTTTCTACAAGACAGTACTAATAATATGAGGCAGAGGAGTAGCATCGTACACTATGTGTGGAGAAACATAAGGAAGTGTGGAAGAATGACGCAAGTGCGCCGAGTAAGGAGCCGAACCAACAACCAATCTCCCTTCCGCAGTGTGCAAAAATCTTTTTAGCAGTGTAGAATCCTAACTATGCTGCTGACTGCAGGCAATGCGCTCTCAGACCATTTCGTGCAAGTAACAAAGAAACAACAGGACCGACACACCGCTCGCTGCTCCTTTCAGTTAACGTTACATTTTTGGATTCAGGAGAGAGTTTTGGACTCATGGCGTTGATTTTTGATCCTTGTGAGATCCCTGTGCTCTGAAATTGTCAACTGTGCAGGATCCGGAGCTGGATCGCTATAAAACAATGTTTTATAATATTTACCGTGTTTTCTCAGAATAACTCTTTATTTCCCATCAGCAATTACACTACTTAAGTTATCATCTCCACTCAATACTCAATACAGTGCGCTTGGATATAACATAAATTTATATTTTTGCTGAAAGACAACACATCATTTCACAGTTTCATTTCAGGGAACCAAGTTATCACGTCTAAATATTTTCCCTCTTTAGTTTCATAACATCGAATAGAGATACGCACCAATTGGGAAGAAAGGAAAACGGGATTTTCCGTTCTCCCCTTTCTTAGAAGCATTTATATTTCCTGTTAAAAGGGTTAAAGAAGAAAAAAAAAGTTTAAAGTTCCCTCATCATCATAAATATCAGATCCCTCACTGCGGGAAGCAAGCCTCGTTGGAGAAGAGAGAATCAGGAAATTATTTCAAAAGAAAGCTAGTCGCCCGGAGAAACAGACATGGCCTCGTCGATTTGTTTACGTTGCTCCGTTAGCTAGCTATAGTTCAGTGGATTATTTTGTTTCTCTATTTTTTCCCCTTTAATCCCCCTTGATATTGTCCGACTTGAATGATTTTGATGATGACTCGACCGCTCTAGTGAAACTACGCGGAATTTTTTTGTGTAGTAAAACATTTTTTCTAGTGAGAAACGAGTGGTATGCTGCCCTCACCGCCGCCGCCGCTTGCAGAGTATACAGCCAATTAAGAATTGTGAGGGTACACAAAAGGGTGTGTTTCCTCCGTTCCTATCATCATCCTCCTGTTATTCCATATCGATGAATATCAAAGAAGATCTGGAGATGGGGAGATAAATGGATTCTAGGAAAGTTTTTTTTCGCTCTCTCCCAAACTCGAGGCGAAGATTCTGAGCGACCATGCCTTGGCTCGCTGTTTCCATTTCCTAGTAAAATTAGTAGTGTTTAGTAGAGACTCAAAGTGGATTACAATGATATGCACTTGATGATAAAAACACATAACATCCGAAAGGCCCAACTATAGAGCGGTTTAAAAAAAAGAACAGAGAATGGACCACACGGACTCCCACCATTTCCGTATAATTTTTTTTATAAGGATGCTTCCTTCCAGTTTCGTTTTGTGAGAGGAGGGGGAGGGGAAATCGAATCCAGAGATCTAATTTCCTTCTAGCAAGTTTTTACAAAGGGGAACACCCCTCCATCATATTTCTACAGTGATAATATTTATAATACATAACTAGTTTAATTTGTATAACTTCAGTGCGTACTCCTACTCATACTAGTACGCCATCACCGTCTTGAGCAATCAAGAATGGTCGTCTTTGTCTACTTTACGCTATTTTTCGTCCTTGTGCTCAAATTTTGCCCATCGGGAGTGTAAGTACCAGTAACTTTTATTGCATCTCTTTCCCGTTTCAGCCCCTTGCAGCGGTTTGAATACAGTAGAAAATATGACTGCTTTTAATGTACACAAGCCATTTTATTCACGCTCGTTAAGGGTAATTTTTTAACTAATTGAAACCATAAAGGTAAACATGCGTAGCGTAGCAAATCCAGGGCAGAAATATGGTAAACTATATGCATAAAACACTAAACGCTCATAAAGAATAATGAGCTTTCTACAAATTCTCCGAGTGTGTGTGCAGGAGCAAAATGCGTCCATTTTAATTTGTCAGAATTTTCTTCGTCATATCGCAATCAGCGTAATATCCCGACTATATACCAAGTGGGAAACCCCTGTCAACCAGCCATACATACATTTGGGTTTATATGCTCGTGTAAATTGATAAAAATCATTATTATGACACATAACTACACATGTGTGGGGACTCTGTGTGGACCTCACCCAGATCAGCTCAGTCATAAATACATGTCAAAAAATGAAATACTCGTTTTTTTAACTCGTTGGCACCCCCTTTCCCTTCATGTTATTTTTATGTAATACGATAAAAAAAAATAGGCGCAAGCAAAGTGCACATAAATTAGTGTTCTTTATTCAGCCACCAAGCCAGAGGCCTCACAACAACAAGGCTAGTTTTCAAATCTGGAAGGCCCAACTATATCACGTTGTGAAAGTTTTGGCTGCATGACTTCGGCAGAGAGAAGGTGCGCAGCATGTTTGCTAATAAAGAGAAAGGACAACACTCTCTCCTGTAGTCAGAATTTATCACGAGAGATGATCGAAAAGGATATTGTACAATTTAATTTCGCTCTGTATTTTTTAATACGTGCAAAAGGAGAAAAAACATACATGCCTGAGTAGGACTATGCAATAATATGAGTATGAGGAGAAGCAAATGTGCTAATAAAAAGGGAGTATTTTTTTTTAAATGACGGGGACTCCTACAGCACCTTCCCACTCCACTTGAGAGCTTATCATCAGCATACATGTAGTATATATGTACCTTTTTGGAGAAAACAAACCCAAGGATACCGAGTGAGGAGAAGTGGACTAAAGAAAAAATTGTAAACATGCATGTATCAGGATCACACATTGCTAGTGTTTTCCTCTGAACATATTTGAATCCCTACGTGGAGAGCATATAGGGTCCTCGATTACGCTTGGAACTCTACTCCAAGTGTATGCATGCAATCAGGTAAATCTGTTTCGGGAAAGGATCTGAACAACAAAAGGAGAAGAAAAAAACACTTTATGCATGCGAAAAAAACACCATCATATTATATAAGTTATGCATGCATCATATTTTTTCTCCTTTTAAAATACATAGCTTGAGTGAGCGTCCTCCATCCATAATAGCCAATGTCCTATGCCTCCTCTCTCTCCGACCTACTATTAAATTTTCTCTGTATGGAGCTTAACTGGAAGCTCTTGAGAAAAATAACAACTTTCTTTTTTTTTAAAAAAAGAGAAAGGTTACCTTTTATCATAATATGCAGTGTACCCTGGCATTGCTAAAGTGCTTGGAGAAATGTATGGTTTGTACATATTTAGTTTCACTAAATTATATACACTACGCAAATAATCGGCAATCTCGTGTTGCCTTCGTCATGGCTCTCTCCTTCAATCTCCCATGCTGGCACATAGCTCCGCTGTATTAAGAAAAGAACAAAAAGGGAAAATGACATATTTATGAGGGCCGTGTCTTTATTGGGGTCAAGCACGTACAAATTATCCATTAGGAGGGATCAACTGGAATCGTTTGATTTTCACAAAAACATTCCATTGCATTCCAATCAGACATGGAACACAACACGACCAAACACACAAACACAGAGAGCCCATTATTTCCCCCAATTCCTTTATCCCATTCCTTTCCTCCTCCTACACCAACAAACTTGGGGAAATTAATACATGGGAGGGTTGACTGGGGGAGAAGCAACGTGATTGCCTCCTTAAAACAGGGCTCTCTCCACTGTTCCAAGTAGCCATTGTCGTACTAAGTAAGTAGGAGTGGACTGGTGGAGTGCCCGGCGTTTCTTTTGTATTTTTTTTTCTGATAAAATACCTACGCAGCCATTAAACATCTAAATATAACTAAACAAAGGTATGGGATGAGCCTTACAATAATCCCAATAAATTTCGATGGGAGAGCCCCACTCACACACAATCAGCCATGCATGGGGATAATCATATTTACAGTCCTTTTTTTACTGGCTGTTCCATCCATGGCCAACCTTGTTAAATATGAATTGCTGTGGCGAATAAATTTTATTGAGTTGGTCACTGCTGCAACGCCGGGGATAAGCGGATGGGTAAAAGTGCGGAGAATGTGAGCCGTATCTGCATGCAGTTCAGGCTGCTCCATACTATCTGTATATATTCCTTACAATATTTACCTTGAGCAGTCATGAATGAACGGCAATTGACGTTAATTTATGGGAAGAGTAGTAAATAAAAAGTATCAGGTTTACGAATAGTCAATACACCTCAGCCACTGACTAGACCTAAAGTAATGTACGCTTGTAAGGAAATATTCAAGAAGATGATGACATGACAAGTCAAAATTTTACCTTCATGGAATACAAGACAGACTGGAATTGTTATGAGGAATAATGATTTCATGCGGATTGGAAGTATCCCATTTCATCATCTCTGATTTCACCTTTGATAAGTATGCATTGCAGCTAGAACTTTGCCACGTCATCCTTTTTGGCCGACTGCAAAAGAGCAAAGTGCGGGATTGTGCTGATTGCGAAAATCAAATATGAGTATGACGGTAAAATATTTCTTATTCATATCAAATCCACATTTCTTACATCCTCCATCATCATTAGTTCTGATTGGAAAGGGCTCTGAAGAAGAGGGAAAATGAGGGGGACGGAAATTGATCGAGTGTGAGTGTCGTATTATATTTCCAGATTATATACGCAAAGCAAAGGTTAAATTGACAAAGATGTGCTAACGAGTGAGCGGGAGCAGACACATGTAAACCAGAATATGGCTGGAAAGCTGTTTGACTAGAAACAGCTCAAGTTACACACAATGCTGCACCGCACAGACGGCCTAATAAAAAGTTATTCCTTCTTCTGATAAAATGATGCTTGCATATGTATATTTTACCTTTGTGACAAGACAAAGGACTCGCCTCGAATTGATTGTGTGTGAGTGAGTTTCTCGGGTTACAAAATAAATTTGATTAGAGGGAGAGGGAAAGCAAATATAACTGAGGGGGGACAGGAGTGAAATGTGCTGCTCCATGCAGAAAACAATGAGCTTTATGAGGAAAAGTAGCTTAAAGGTAGGAAAGGGATATTGCTCCTGCTTTCCCTGTCGCATTCACTCCTTTTATCAATTGGCTTACCATTTGGTGGTCGGGTAGAAAGCAAAGGTGCTTACCCAAATTTCACATGAAATGCTAAAGTCACCCGGCTCATTTAAGGTAGGTTAGTCATATGCTTATTTGTATTTACGTGTGAGCTTTCAATTGACTTTGCACATGTAATGGAACACGTTTTTTGAGGGGGAATCTAATCCTAACTGCTAAATTGCACAACAAAGGGGATCTCACTCTCTCCTTTATGTGTAAAATAAATAAATGGGAGTTAACTGGAAAGTGGCTGGAGTTCGAAGGAATGTTTAGCTGGGACTAGGCACAATCCCAATCATTGCATTACGTGCTCCCCCGCTCTTAAAAGGGGAAGCCGTGTGCTCGTACTATAAAAAACAGGTTTGCAATTAAATGAACAATAAATGTTTAGAGCCCCCGCTCACGGTACGCTGTGGCCAATGTTTAGTTTGGGATTTATTGCATCATAATATTTCACAGGGAAGAGAAGTCCGTATTGAATTTTACGGCAATTTACAATTAAACTGCATCAGCCCGTCGCCATCATAAATATTTACTGATGGGAGATGCACACGAGCAGAGTTCAAACAGGGGCTCGTCTGTGCATGACATTTCTTTATGTATAATGGAAGGGGGTGTTCCCCTTCGGCACCATTTTTCTCCAAACTCCCTTATTAAATTTCCTCGTAAATATGCGAGCACTGGTCAAACTACCTGTGAAAATAGTCTCAAACTAATTCACACACGAGGAGGGCAACCCAAACGACTCATATACTACAATGCACTGTTCCTTTTCCTCTTTTGAAAAAAATACAACGTTTAGTCACGTCACGAAAATCCCCCCTTTATTATTGCTATTATTAATAAATAGTATTTTAAACCCCTTTTCTGATGTGCATGTAACATGATCCACCACCTTCCCCTTTCCTCCGTGGAACATTATGATAAGGCACAATCTGTTTAACAAAGTGGACGGGGAAAAAAAAGTTAATGATCTTATTCCTTCAAAATGAATATGATACCTTGTTTTCTTTGATGGCTTTCACTTCACAAGTTGCGAGCCTTTCCAGAAACTTAAAAAAACGCGGCGAGTATTGGCAGGATGGCGCTTTCACAGACATATGACATAGAGCCATGCACAATTTGGATTTTTCTTCTTCCCAAAAAGCGCAACAACTCATACATATTATAATTACATTTTATATGCATAGGAGCTGGGGCTAGTCGCAAACTAGGACTAACAAAACACGGAGAAAGCATGTGCATGGCTGGAACGAAAAGTGCAGAAAACATATTTTCTCCCCTTTTGAAGTACAATGCACTGGTGTTATACGTGCGGGTTAGTTTGTCGAGCACATTTCCACTGTGCGGAGAATGGAAACAGGGAGCCCGTCGTTTCCCTCTTTAGCTCCTCGTGTGTTGCTGTAGTTACATTACAGACAGCCTACGTATTTACCTTCTGCTCCGGGTATATATAAAGTGGAATTGTTACCGTTTATTTTTTTTCTCCCTCAGATATTTTCTTACATAGCCCAATGCACTACTTTCCTGGAATAAATGGGGCTGGAGAAAGAAAAGAAGGTTTTTATAGTTGTGAGATCTGGAATGGATGTAAAGAGGGGGTTATATATCCCATTATAGATACCTATATGAACACTTTCTAAACTCTTTGGCCAGATATATATAAGGAGAGAGTCAGTTTTTTTGTATGTGTGTGGTAGCAGATGGGAAAATCAATACGGGAGAAGCTAGAAAACGGAGTGCGCAGTGTTTGCTCAGGGAACATGTACCTTTATTCTGAAAATACAAGCAAAAGAGAGAAAGAGACCAGCTTCAGACAAAATGCATATATATATTAGGGACAAGAGAGAGAGATATATATAACACAATATTATGTAGATTTTTAGGATCCTCAGACTTTATAGGGAAATTTTTGGGTGTATTGTGGGACTTCCACTAAGGCTACCGCCACCAGCAGCACTACCACCACCACTGCACCGTATCAAAAATCTCTCATGTACAGTGACTAACTAACGGAACGCAAGGAGGACGGGAGTAGTAAAAAAAACTAGTGAGTTGTAGGAAGGAGTAGTAATAGTAAGTAAATATTTCTCAATGTGAAGGAGCAGGCGAGAAACATGTGCATTCACTCATACGTGAGTAAATATAGAGCTAATATGTAGAGGGGCCCAGTGTCTTAATGTCTTTCATTTGCCGTTCCAGTTAGGGAATTAATTTTTTTTCCCTGAGATGAGTAATTGACATGGAGAAAGCTTTTCTCCTTCATTTTTTAATGTGAAAGATGAATTCAAATGGAAAGTTGAGTGAAAACAGTCACTTTTGCAGACTGACTTTCTGATGAATCTTTAATTTGTTACGGAAGGATCCTTCATTAAGATATGACATGTCATCCTTTCAGTTGCACGCTTTGGATTGGAATGCTGGAGATGCCCTATTGATTAGAGTGGACATGGCCTACATTTCTCTGTCTTTGCGAAAATGGGCGGCACATGATCACGGTTTTGCATGAGCTGATTGTGACGAGCTAGTCACCTCAGCCCATTTCATTCATATTGCTTATGTAGTGGACGCTACGCCGCGTGGGCTGGGCTTCAAAGGAAAATTGTGGAAATTGGAATGGGAAAAATCCTTGAGCTTGATTAGGTAATGTAACCGGTAGCCTTTCCAGAAGCCGGTCCATTGTAATAGGATATTGCACATGTCATAATGGGATAATGAAAACAAAACAGACGCATATACACACGAACACTATTGAATTGGAGTCCACTCCATGATGATAATAGGAAATAAAAAGGGTTAAGAATCAAGTGGTCTTTTGGTTAGTGCCACTCATTCTTACCTTCTCTCAACCTCACTCTCACCCACTTTCCCTATAATTCTTTATTAGTTTTGGGCTTAACACTGCTCTGCAATAGGAAAAAAATGAGTCTTTTTTTTAGACAAGATGTGTACATACCTTTATAAGGTAAGCAGGGAGAGAGAAGTGCTCGGTAAATAAAAAAGCGGCTTGTTGAGTGAGTGATGATGTGTGAATAAACACTTTAACACGTGCGTCCCATCTCGATCATCATCTTCTTAAATTCAGTTCCACCACCGGCCAAAGAATGGGATGGGAAGACAATGGAATGGAATTCCAAGATAATTTTATTTATTTACAATTTACCAATTTACCCGATAAATTTTCATTCCCCTGAATAAAAGTTGAAGCCTCTCCAGAGATTAGGAAATGTTTACTGGGATGGATGATGATGATGATTGATTTGATGATATGGGCATTTGGCAGGGTAGCCAAGGTGTGTTCTCTCCAACTGAAACACGCGCATTCTATACAAATCAATTTTCCCTTTTATCTCTTTCTTCTCCTCTCCCAATAAGAGTGTACGGGGGATTTGTTGTGGAGGAGAGTGAAGTGGTAAGATAACCGATTTTCTCCCTCTTTTCACTTCAGGATAATAACGGGATCTTTATGTGCGAGCTATGTATGATGGGAGGATGATCAGCATCAATAGCCATCCATATTGTGTTGAAGTAGTCAAGTAGTGTTTGAAGCAGCCACTTTTAATTCCAGTCCATAGGTATATCTTAAAATATGTATGAGCCATTCACAGTTTTCATCAACACATCCATCCATCCCACGTAGGTAATCTAATATATATTTTGTAGATCTGTCGACTCTCATAGGGAGCTCCGCGCTCAATGTTATCAGCAATAAGTGAAAGAGCCAATTTGCCTAAAATGATACTTCACCAAATACTTTCCAGAGTCAAAAGCCCTTCAAGTGGAACACGCTATGAAGATACTATTTATATGACTAACAATAAAAAATGTGGAGTCAAGGTGAACATTCTGAACCAACAAAATAATCCTTTTATATAATATGGAATGTGATCTAATAACTGCGTGGGGTTTATGGAACTCTACAAGAGGTTAGGCATGGTGGTAGGCTGTTTTAATAAAAGCTTAGTCTTTTTCTTACTAAAAAGGGGAATTTTTGCGTCTGTAATCTATACGGCTCATTTTGGTAAGTTGTAAAGTAATTAAGTATTCATGGAGAAATTTCTCATAAGAATGACGGGAAATATAAAAATAACAATTCGCCATTATAAAGCAGACCGCTTCGACGCATCTAATACATCCATCGTGACCATATTCCAAAAAATAATTTTAAGCGGAATGCAACTTGTACAATTAATTGAATTCTAATATTTATACTTTTGATGCAGACTGTCCTATCTCGAAATATTATGCATGTTTCGCTTTCCAAAACATTCAGCCCAGGACTCATAACACCCCAAGCACAAATCTTAATCATCGGATAAATGATTAGGTGTAATCATAATTTATTCTCATGGTCCTCCAACCATTCACAAAAAACCATTGGCAGGCATCAACGAGCATTAAGTTATTCAGACTACGAGATTTCTGTAGCAACGGGACCATATTATGCTCCACGGCAGCAATAAATTCTCGTTATTAATTACAACGAAGAAAGAAAGCGTGAGAGTTATTGCTTTTCATACGTCTTCCCTTACAGTCTCTCCCCCTTTGTAAGCGTTTTTTTATAAAGCCATTCCAATTATATGCAGTCTAGAGCTACAGTTACTTGGGAAGAAATGGAGTGGAAAGTAGGAAATTACCACGATGGCTGGAAATCTACCACATCATCATGTTATGATCATATCATGATGGAAAAGCCTCCACCGTCTCCTGTTCCTAACCTATGCCCTGCAGATTAATAACGCGTATAGAAACACATATTCCACCATCACATCAGCTAATCTAATCTATCACACTCTGCTGAAACAAACATGTAGGTATAATGAGAGCTTAGCATGGTGATTGGCGCTACAAATGGAGAAAGTGGAGCATTATTAAGTATATGAAGTTGGGAGGTACTCCAAGAAACAAGAGCCATATTAGCTAAAACATGTCTTGAGAGTCAGTTTTAACATTTTCAATTCTATTTACTTCCCACACAAGGAAAAAGATTAATGGAATCAGACAAGCCTCGTATGCTATGGAATGGTAGAAAGAGCACATATTCTCCAGCTTGACGTGATTTGGATAAAGTCTTGTTTTGTAATTTTAACTACCTAAGTGAAATACATGCATAATAAATAATACTTGAAGTAAGTATGTATGTATGTGTATGCCTATGTGTGATAAAAGTCTGAACGGGGTCTGAGCCCTATTGGATATAGTGAATTTTTCGGTAAATGTGCACGTTTAGCCATCCAATATAAAATTCACAAATCAGTCAAGCCAGCCCTAGCAGCAGCCAAGTGCAATTGGGAAGTTTCCTCTTGAGAATCATTCAATATGACAGTCTCCCATGAATAATTAATTATCCTGTACCTGAGCGCCAGATTATTTTCTTTTGAAGTACGAGTTCAACTTTATGCTTCTTCAGTTGTCTTCTTCTCATCTGTCCATTCAAACTCCACTATGGAGTGGAGAGGAGGCCGAGGGGAAAGCGGCAGGCGTGTATTTAGTGAAACTAGAGCGAGGTCTGTTTCTCTCACGGAGTGGTCTTGTGAAAGTTCCACTTAGCCCTAAAAGCTAAATGTTATGCTGGGGCGGAAGAGACCTAACAATGTTGTTTTCTTTCCGCCGTCCGTCTTCCCTTTTATACCTTTCCATCTCCAGTCTGATTGAACACATCACTTCTGATTCCCTCACCCATCCCAACATTTTCTTATGACATGTTTACATGAATTTCAGTTTAGAATGGGGCTCAGCTAAGGAAAAAGATGGGCGAGTGGAGCGGAAAACAAAACTGGAATATAAAACGGGAATTAAACTCGCACTCCACTTCCTGCTTATATCCTCCGTGAAGCTCACCCCACTTCCCCCTTTTTCCCCGAGATGTGAAAATCCTCCTATTCTAAGTTTTTTTTTCTTCAAAAGGTAAGGTAAAGGCTAAAGGTTATGTGAGCGAGATCATCACGTGAGAAAACAAAACATCAACTTTGTGAAAGATAAAATATTTCTATTATTCCAAACAAAAGCCGAGAGAAAAAAAAACAGAGATAAAGCGAGAGAGACGGGAGAGACAAGGCGGAGAAGGGAACTCAGCAAAACTTTTTAATGAAAGGGACAAAAAAACAGCAACTTTTTGTTAGCTAATGAAACGGCATAGTTGAAAGTCACTAATTAAAGGAGGAAAACCGGGTTTTAGTAGAGTGGCTCCATTAGCCCCGAAAAAAAGTTTGCATACTACTATTTTATTTATCTTTTGCATACTAACTGATTATCAAATTAAGCTAGGGCAACGTCATTCCGGAAAGCTTACATAAGAAGTGTCATTAAATTTACTGCCATTTTAAAGGACAGTCAAACCATCTCACAAACTCGATCCCTTACGACAGTATGAAAAAAACCAAGGATGAAAAGGCCAGCTCAAAACTCATTTTTGCGAGCTGCAATAAAATATTTTCTACAATTACGACATTTTCACTCTTTATCACTTTCTCTCAACCTACACATCATCCACCTCCTACTTCAGAAGAGCCGTAATCCAGCAGGATTTTTTTTTATTTCATTGAACCTCAAAATCCAACCACTTTCACCACACTCGCACTCCTCCTCTACAAAAATAGAGTAAGGTTGTGGGCAACAAGGAGATTTAGTAAACACACTAATACCTACTTGCTGTCTAGGTTCGGGGAAATCGTTAAAAAACGTGAAAGACCTACGCCTCTTTCCCTTCAGCCTTTTATTCAGCCTACTAGCCCGGAATGACTATACATGTTTGGGAAAATGGAAACCGTGAAACTGATGCTTTGGTCTAAAGAGGGATTCTATCAAGAAACAACTGGATTTTCCGAGTCACACAACCATATAATCATCACACAGCCCATGTATCACGTTTCATTTATCTAAAATTGTCCTCGTGTAAAATTTCATTCCCAATTGTTTCCCATTTATATATCCACAGCGCCCAATATACCGCACCTATACAGCTACATATAGTCATCATCATCATATCATCATGAACAGCTTTGGGTTCCTACAAGCATGCCTCTATCATCTTATCAATATCCCTTTGCGTAAAAGTGATAACAGGAAAGAATACACTTTATCTTCCCAATCAATATAATGCAATATCGGGAAGAAAATGGGGCTGGATGAGGCGGGGAAGTGAAAACAAAAGGGGAGAAAAATTAGGAAAATAATACAACTGGAATGTTTATACATTTACCTAAGTATAAAGTCAATTCAGGCTGAACAGCCCCGTAAAAAGGATTTAAAGATGAGGGGAAGATAAATAGAGAGTGCTAACAATAAGTTGGGAAGGAGCAGTATGGCGATCCTATTGTCACTCCTATACTATATGGCAAGTGAGGCTGATGGCGGTGTTCTGATTTCACCCAGATATCTTCCAAACACAAGCACTTCCCTACTTGACTCTTATAAGGATCAAGATGGGATTTGCCAATATATCTAGCTACCTACAAGTATGTATCATACATACATAGCCCAGTTGGAATGGTAATATTGCTGTTCGCATTTCTCCACAAAATAGCGGACACAGATCCTGGCTAAAATGGACCCGTGACGCAAGTGCACAACCCTTAGTTGGAGGAAAGAAGAAAAGCGGAAAGAATGATTCTATTCTTCTTCCCATGGAAGAAGACGAGAGAGAGAGAAAAAAAGATATAGAATATGTTATCATCACGACTACACTTATACTCTGGTTTTTTTTTCCTGGAAGAAGAGTAGCGAAGAAAAGCAGGAGGAAATCTCATCCCAGAATGAAAATTCCCAAACAAACACACTCACCAGCTCACTCCCTAAGATAATGCATGAGGGGAAGAGAGACTGAGTGAGAGAGTGACTCTCTCGGCTGGTGTGTGTGAGTGTGCATTACTCCGCTCGTGTTTTTGCAACCAAGTATTCTTAGTTGTGTTAGGTTATTTTTGGGAGGACGAAATAAGGAAGGAAGAAAGGAATAAAGTCAGGAAAATGTAAGCACGTTATTCCTTTCTCTCTGGTTCCCTACTTCTTCTGCCAGACTATATGCAGTAGCAAAACTGGCTTCCCTTCGACCAACAAAGTATCAGGGAAAGTAAATAGGGAAGATATATGGAGAGAAGCTAGGAAGGTAGAAGGCATTTACTTTAGTACTTGATTTTGCCATTTTTTCACAACATTTTCCCCACACACAAAATATAATATAAAAAGGGCTTATGTATACCAGCAGCCAGCGAGCCAAGTTCTCCTTCAGAGATTCCAGCATACTGTAGCCATGTACCCACAGACCATGTACTACTTTTACTGGGCTCCCCATAAATGCGTGTAGTTTCCAATGGGAAGGTAACGCTAACTCGATTGTTGGCAGCAGGCAAAGGTTGAACAGGAACAAAGAGTGGACGGGAAACATTCTGCTGAAAAGGAGTATTAGCGTGATGTGAGCATTAGGAGAGAGAGAGAGAGAGAGTTGCTGAAAAACTCAGTTTTTTCGCCTGTACTAGATTTTTCACTCCGGAGATGGAAAGGAATGAACACAGGGTTAACATAACATAATATTTAACCTGGAAAAGCATTACTACCAAAACTTCCATACACTGGAATGGAACGCTAATGCAGAGTGGAGTAGGTTGAATGTGTGTATGTGTGTGTGTCTTGCCTGATGATGATAATGTCCCCTTTTCTTCTTGGATTTTTAGTTCCACCAGCTTTCCCTTTACCCTTCTTCTCTTAACTTGGCTTAAATGGTTAGTAAAGCCATCTGAAAATACATGACCGCCGCTGCCACCACCACCACCACCAAAGGCTTCTCAACATCAGTACGAAATTAAAATTGCACATGAATACCTCGCCAGTTTGAGATAGGGGTAGTTATTTACAAACGTGTTATGAGCTGGGCTTTCACACTTAAATAGATTTTCTCTAACAAGTCCATATAGTCCTTCGGCTTAGAATCGACTCCATTCATTCATCCACTCTTTAATATATTTGTTGTATTTATAGGACTTAGCATTGGGAAAAAATAAAAATTGATGATGATGATGATGATGATGGTGGCGGTGGTTGTGATGGCCTTCTCAGAAATAGGTACATTTATTTATGCCTCTGTTTGTGTGCACACATTTGCAGACATACTGCTGCTGTGTGAATACACTCCAGTTTCCTGTTTTCAATAACTCTTTCCCCGAAAAGTCCCAACATGACTACAGCGATTCCCAATATATGGACCGTTCGTCTCTTCCCTTCTCCGTCTCCCCTATTCCTTCTCTCCGGCAAGCGTGGACTGATATGAGTTGAACTCTTGTGAAGAAAGTTGAGATAGCGCTTTAGGATGAGAGATTATGAAAGGGACGAGGGAAGAAGGGAAAATGTACTTGTCTGCTGGATTTTGCACACATTGATTTCGTTGACGTTGTTGGTGTGTAGTGGTAATACTTTTAGTTTGGGAAACAACAAACGGAGCAGGAACAAGGAGCAACAACAACAAACAATTTATTCTTTCCTCAAATTTACTCGTGCATGCATGGCTCCCTGAACTGATATGATATGGGAGATATATCTAAATCTAGCTAGAAAAAGGCTTCTGCTGCCCCGATCCCTATATCTCCCGTCTCTGCTTTCTTTATGAACAAGATACTTCCCTTTCATTGCTTCTCACTTATTTCTTGGATCACACTTTTCATAAAGTATATCTCCGTTTATAGGCTTCTGCGCGTCTCTCTTTCCTCTTGTCGGTCTATTATTTAGTGCTCCTATCATCGTCATCCCATCAGGAATATACATGAGCTCATATATATATATATATATAGCAGTCACCTTATAGATATGCTTATACCTATGATAATGGAACGCTGCATTTACATATTATTCAGGGAATGAAAGAAGCCAGCCCAAAAACGCTCCCTTCTTTTCTCGTATGGAATGATCCCTGTGCACTTTTTACTCATTTTTTCTCCCTAGTCCACGTTGTTCCTTGTGTTCGTCCTACATCATCTTGGAACAATGGGAAGAATGGCTGGAAAAGTCAAAAGGGAAAGAAAGTTGTGAATAGAAATTCAAGACGTTTCTTCTGACTCTCTTTTACTGGCACTAGGCCATGTCATGATATGGATATTGATACGTACATTCTTTCCTCATCTTGTGCTTTTGCTGAGCGGAGGAAAAATAGGTAACTGATGTGGGGGTACTCACACACACACAGACACAAACAGAAGAGAAAGAGGGACATGGACACAGAGAGAGAGTTTTTTTTTCTTTCTTTGTCGATGTCGACTGTTTCCCTGCTGAAACTGGGCTTTTTAGCCTATGGACTGATGAACTGAAAAGAATATTTTTGTTGTGAATGTGCGGATAATAAATATGTGTGAGAATGGTATGGTGGCAGGGATGGAGGCTCAGGATGGTATTGGTGGTGGCAGATTTTCTAACATTTTGGACCTAAATCCATATTATAAGGATGCGAATGGTGGAAAAATGCTATCGATAGAAAAAAATGTAAGAAATGGAGTATGAATTTTGTTTAATAATGCATACCATCAATGTGTACTTTTCACGGGGGGTATTGAATTCCTTGAAAAAAATAGAATTGGCTGGGATGCCAGATCAGCCTCTATTATATTATCAGATTGGATAACTATAATATGTTAATTTAGGGAGTATTCCATTAGATATGATATGAGAAGGAATCATCATTATTCAATATAGCTATTGGAATTTTCCTCGTATGCTCCCGTTTTATTATCAACTTTTCTATCTGATTGGGATGGATTTTCCCTGGAAAAAAACCTACATTATATGTAATGTCGGCGATCAGAGTTTGGAGGAAATCAGGAATTGCTAATGTGAGCACATTATTTACATTTAAATTACAAATTCCTTAATTCACCGCATCTTGATCAATGTTACAGAGCACGAGGCATGGAGTCGAGTCCTTGGAACTGAATAATATTTCCCCTGCTCTAATCCAACCATCCAAATCCATCCATACATTAAATAAAAACCTATTCTGCTCAAAGGTGTAGGAGGGGGAGCGGGATTAGGAAAGGTGGTGGTTTGATGGTGAGATAATATTTTGAGTGTGGCTGGAAGGAGGACTTCTAGCTAACATCATAAATTTTGGTGAAAGTGAACAGCTCACTGGAAAATTTTTGAATGGCTCTTATAGAACGTATTATAATTTCCATATATTTAGGCCTCGAGTCACATGCACGTATAATTGATTAGCAGAAGATGGAGATACAAAATGGAAATGAAATTGCCGCATTTCATTAGAGCACCCGAGTAATTAATAATTAACGGTTTTACTCCCCAAACCCATACAATTAAGTGGGAGGGAACTGTATAATCATGCCAGCCACGAGTGATATGTATATTGGGGAAGGGAGTGGGGAAAAAACGCTCATGATTCATTTGACGAATCACGCATTAAAATTTAGTGACCTGATACGAAGAAATTATACAAAGCTATTTATAACATTAGCAGTGATCGTGAGAGGAGGAGGGAGCTAGACATAGTCATAAAATGCGAATGGTGATCCGTCTCAATGCTCCGCTGCACATGTTTTATTTGTCTTTGTCGCGAATCGCTTTCTTTTATTTACATTTCTTTCCTTAATGTTTGGTCCGTGTCGTACTTTTTATTTCAACGGCTCCCCGGTGAAATGAAGCTGAACGCGTTGTCACTGGCCGAGCCAAGCCAGCCCAAATCCTCTCCTTATTCCTGTCCTGTAATAGTGTTTGCTTAATCAGCAGATGTGAAACAATAAAAACTAAAGTGCTCACTGGGATGAAAAGTCGTGAAAGTGGCACGGGATGGGATGATATAAATGCCTTTCCATCATTGAATGGTTATCTCCTCACCTCTCATACAATTAGAAGAGGATGTAAGCCTTTTGCTCGGCAAAGCCTTGCTGTGCAGATGAGAGCTAAGTCCTTTGCTAACGAAAATCCCCTGTCACCCCATTGATTTATGCTGAAGCCACAGAAATGTCGCTTGTATTATTGCCTTTTCTTGATTTATTCAGTCCATCTGTGGAAGTTGATTTTTTTTTCATAAAACGAATACTGAGATCAAACTATCAAACAACACGTAATATATGGATATGTCAGAGTTAACCAAAATGGAGAGGTCGGCCTGTTAACCACCTCCTGTTCACAACTGTCGAGCTGGAGCCACAATAGTCATTGCGTGCATTTTGAAACACGTCTGCATTGGCGAGAGTGCTAATATGTGTATGCATGAAAGTTTTCGCTGACCACCTAGAATTTGGCACGCTATCTCGTGAAATTCAAATTAAATGGTAAAGTACATATTGGATTGGGTGTGACATGGAAAAGTGCTGGAAATCTGTTCACTCCTTCAAGCAAATCAGATTTTATCAGGATCCTCGTAGGTACTAAATGTACCTGATAGCCAAGCCAGATGCATGAATCAAAACGGGGACCAATGAATACAATTTTGAATTTAATCACGATATGATAAGATAACTGATTTCTTCAAAATTTCAGGTCAAATCTGAAATCTTCAAATCATTTTCCAAAAATATTATTACATTCCCCAGATAGTTCTTCTAGTCATTTGACGTAATTCAATATATTAGAGCTCGACACTTATATACGCTTTATACCTACATGTTGGAAATAATGATGAGCGTGCTTTTCCGATGTGGAAGTAAAACAATGAGTGTCTATATTGTCTGAGATAAGTTACGGGAATTCGTCCAGTAAGATTAGAAAGTTGCGTTTGGTACTGTGAAAAGAGAAAGTAACTGTCAATTCGAATTTGTTCTTTCAATCATGAAATGCAAGGCGTAAAGTAAATAGATACAAATACGAAACACTTACACAAGTCACTCTCTGGAATAGTTCTATTTACACCGAAATAATTAGACAAACAAAAAGTCCATGATTTCCAAGAAGAAAAAGAAGTGGAAAGTTTTTTTCGCGAAAAAGCAAAAAGATTCTGTCGACATTCCACAAACATATCTTTGTTACTGTAGGAATCTCAATCCTCTTAAATGTGTAAGAAAAGTTGGCAGCAAGAAAAAGGAAAAAAAGTTGGAGCTTACATAACTTGTTTAATAGTACAGCAACTCTCAAGTAAATAGTGTAGAACAATGTAATTTTGTCAAATTAGGAGTAAATTTATCAAAAAATTGAATACTTGTTTTCTTCAACTGAAGGAAATTATTGTATCATATAATTAATACTTGGAAATGTTAGGAATACAGTCCATTTATCCCCTCATTTGAGAATGTTTACTGCTTTCTGAACTCCATTAAGCAATGGCACAATTTATATTTTGTGATTGCGGTAGTCAATTTTTCCCTTAAAAGCTTCTATTACACACCTTATGGGAAGATTAATGTAGTCTCTGTGTTTAAACACAGTAATCTTCTTATAAATATAGAAAGTAACTAACCCGAACTCGGATTTAATTAGCAAATTAAATTTAATGAAGATTTGAAACCCACACATTACCAATAAATGCCACGTTCCAATACTGCGCATCACCGCTTTGTTTGGAAAACAAAACATGGCATGTCAAATTTATTCCTTTGCTCGTAATGACGACCTTTTTTCACTATTTTTTGTAAATTTATCGTTGTTTACTTTAAAATACGGCCATTTTGTTTAGCACGCTAACTATGTTAATTTTAAGTACATATATAAACACTACCTTTGAAATCATAATTTTTGCCAATTGTGAGTGGAATATTCCTGTCTTGAACACGATAAATCAATCAATCAATCATATTTCAAGTGCACATATTTTAAACCATCGTGTCTGAAATAAAGGTATTTTCCCTTTTATATGCTAAAGACAAACGTTTGCGAGTGTTGCCAATCAAAAATTGAAAGCTTGCATAAATGTACATAATATTCAGGGGAAAAAGCAATTTCCCTACCTTCAACGTTGTTGTGGCTGACATGTTGACAGAGAGCTGGTGACGGGCCAAAACACATAGCGGTGCACGATCGCTCCGCTTTGTAAATAATCAATCCCCTAATTTCAACAACATTACGTAAAGACGGTGGGGGAAACATTTGCACATAATTTTGTGTCGAGTTCAGTGTCAATATTTGGTCTTTCACTGAAATTAAATAATGTTCGGCCAATGCTTTAATATAAGTCAAACAGAACTTGGTATGAATGCCAAGGTATAGAGATGGCATTATTTGTGGTTGAATGAAATGCCATATCGGCACAAATTTTACGAGCTTAATGGTATTACTGTTCAATTATTTGATGAGCATGTCATGTTTTGAGGAAGCTGGCTGGGTCCGAGAACATTGCAGGTGGAAGATGTAAACACTATATTGGTCTCCCTTTGTGTCGTATCCTTAATCAAATTCAATTTATATTGAGTATTTCTGGAAATGATAAAAGTTTTAACTGTTCCAAGGACAGTTTGGTTTGGCAACAGTGCAACTTGCAAGGGGATAAAACGACAGTACATGAAAAAGCAGTCTAGTTTTCCCCACAACTATAAATGAATTAGGGGAATAAACTGTGTAATTAATTGCATTATCTTGTTTTTCCTCCACAGATCGGCTGCACGGCCAGGGGATGCTCCAGTACAACGTCAGAGAGCGCTTGGAGATGAGGTCTCCTCCATCCTCAACTCCATCCGCGAAGGTTACGATAAACGTGTTCGGCCCAATTACGGAGGTGATGATGATCGCGTTTTCCAATTCTAGTTGTTTCATTACTTATGATATTTACTGATTAAATCAAATCATTTTTATTGAGGTCTAAAAATGTTTTCCAATTTTGACACAATTAGCGACGACCGTAACCAACCATAATCATTAGTCAGTGGTATCAGTCATTTAGTTTCGTGTCGAAAAAAATCTAAAACCTACGTTTCCAGCGTTATTACAGCTATTTGAAGAGCAAATAAATTGAATTGACTTATCAAAAATCTGTTTAATCAGCAAAACCATTTTCCGTCCTTCAAATTGTTTTTTGCAATATTCTCAAATTCCGTATATTGATGAATACTCAAACATCGTAAACACATTGCATGTTCACGTATTTATATGTGACTACTTTGAATTTTACTTTCTCTTCCATTCCCTTTTCTAAAAGTGAGTTTCAGAATGAAATTCCGAGCTCAAAATTAGATTGACATTACAGACACTTTTTTGTTGCTGAATAGCTGCGATAAAAAATAGCTAAATGAAATATAAAACATTCTATTCCGTTCAAGATCTGAAGATGTTTCCAGGTAGAAAGTAAACTACAGTGACAATAGATAGCCTTTTCTAACTATCGGGATTAAGAATGTTGATTGTCCTGATATCAGGTGAACCGGTGGTGGTCGGAGTCACCATGTACGTCCTCAGCATTTCCTCACTCTCTGAAGTCCAAATGGTATCATTATACACAAACACGTCATCTACTATTGATATTTACTCTTAGCATGAAATTAGAGCAGTGGTCAAGGGTCTTTTAATATCCTCACTCATTTTCCGGTATTCTACCTCCCAAACTTTTCTTTCTCATTCACTCACTCGTTTATTGATATTTGATACTTTTGTGATACCGATGCCCAGATTGAGTTAAACTAGTTTCTTTTGAAGAAATACTACATTACACAATTATGATTTGACTGATCCTCTCCGCTACTCTTGTTACATTTACCTTCTAAATATATTTTACTACTACGCATTCCTAACATTTGGATAGATATAGTAATGTTGTACACAAAAATAACAAGCATGGATTTTCTATAGTAAAGTAAAAATAACCATGATAGTTTTTTTATAGTCTGTTTAATTAAACAAGTTCTGTACCATTTTACATCTCTCTTTTAATTAACAAAAAGTGAACAAAAGGCAAACTTACTTTTAGAACAGTAGATCCACCTTATTCTAGCTTTGCTCTAAATCTAATCCCTCTTAAAAAATACTAAAACGAAACTTTAGACTAGTCCCACTCTAATATCTATCAGTTTCTTATAGAAAACTATTGCCATTACATAATACTTAAAGTTTGACCTTGCAGCGCTCAGATAGTAATTAGTGATTTTATAGCTGTCGAGTATCTATAACTAAAGTTTGCATTATTAAAAGCTTTACTTTTAGGTTACGTGATCCACTCATTATCCGAAAAGGATAGGGAAAGAGTGTCCAATGTTATTTGCAATTATGTAAGTTTACCCATTTGAATTTCTTGAGCTTCACCGGCTCCGTTTAGGAGAGGTTGCTCGACCTTCAAAATAAGCTGCTCATTGTTTAGCTGAAGAAAATGACATAGCCAATCATCAGTCCATCCTACAGAATTATAAAACTTTTGACGAAAACACTTTTATCTCATGCGGATATACTGACATGGATAGTATTAGTCGATATTTGTGTTAGGAGCACACGCTGTCCTTGTAACAATTGCTATTGACATATTATTACACAGACAAGTGACAAGTATAACAAGTCCATTCACAACCATAATTTATTTGTCCTCCCATAAGGGGGAGTTAAAAATTCATGAGCCGATTAATCAAACATGAAACACTGAAAGGAACTTGGAAGGTACTTGTCTAGCTAGGTATTTACTCAACAAAAAAACTGTGTCAGACAGTTAAGTCAAGCTGTTAGGATAGGAGAACACAAGTAGGTGAATTATTCACTGCGTTCCTCTGCTCCTTTCGTGTTCTTCTTGTGTCAAACTCCAAAAGACAGAGTTAAGTAACAGCATACAAAGGGACATGGTTAGTGCACTTAATAATGCAAGTTGCGGAAGCAGTTTAGCTTCGAAACCTTGTACGTACACTACTTTCACCACGAGCTTTGTTTGGCCACATTGCAACTAATCACAATCACCAATCACAATTGTAATTCAAGAGAAGTAGTTATACAAACAGACTAACATGACCAAGTTATTGTAATGTGATATTATTCTTTTGATAACATGGCGTATAGAAATCGTCAAAATTTCGATACAAATCTAAGCCTACTTCGCTCCTATATCTAATTTTGTAATCTGAAAGCAGATAATTACACTACATGCCACCTTACTAGATTCCTGGTGGAGCCTAATTATTTTGAATTTACAACGGAACTTAAACCTTTTTAGCCTGCAATTTTCCAAGCAACTTTAAAAGGTTCTAATATATTTATAGAGGAAGTCGGGTATCCCTCTAATGACTAATGAAAGGACTAATATTATGACAAAAGTTAACATGATGATATACGTAGCCATCTAAATTTTCAAACTAAATTAAGAAGGGTTGATGCTTCTACTAATTAGGTGAACCGGTTGTTGTGGGGGTGACAATGTATGTGCTCTCCATCAGTTCCGTCTCTGAAGTCCAAATGGTATTTCAACCATACCTTTCTCCTTAATTAAAAAAAATCATTGTTTTATTGTTGCAATGTGTTATCTAAGTATATATACTTCTGTTACCTATCTATATCAATATTTATGCTGTGTGTGATATATATTTCATTTATGAGACAACATTTCATTATACAAAAAAATGACAGGGCCCTCGGGGTAAAAACGATATTTAATTTTCTTCTTCTTCCTTCTTTCTTCTGTCCTTTCTGGGTATTTTGCAATACATTTAATTATTACATGACATGACATAGGTTTATTATGTACTCTGTAAAAATAAATGATATGAGCTGAGCTAGCAGTCATTTATGGTCGATGAAAACTAATTGGGAGTTAATGTACTGTAAAGGCTAACTGTAAAGAAAAGGACTGTAGTCTTTTTACAGTACATTTCATCCGTCAATGACCCATTTGGGTGAAGGGTTTCCATAATTTATGTCATTTTTGCACCTTTACCGTAAATTTCACAATGGTGGATGAGCAGTGTATAATTCTTATTTTTTTGCCACTCACTTGCTCTAGAAAATCCTTCACGCAAGAGGTCTTTGAAAACATCTAGTTTTCTATAGTTTTCTTAGGGACTGTTTTTGATAATTTTAGTTTTATTTTCATGCACAATTTAAACCTAAACTCGGCACACAATTATAATCATTGTTTCAAGTGCGTTCTTCTTTGTGTTTCCAAGTATTTGTTCTCCTTTCACCATAAACTATCTAATTTCTTTCTTCTTGAACTATGTATTTTTAGAACAAGGGTATAACTTTTATGCGGTAAATAAAGTTTTGACTATTTTTTAAACAAACATTTTTAGTTTTCTTCTTTTCAAGTTTTAAGCTTTCAAGCTATATACAAATACAACCTGGAAGTGCGACTTTATAAATATAAGGATGCCAAAATGGTAGAATGATAGGATCGATATTTCTCTGGTTATCAGCCATTTCTAATATTTAAATAAGTATGACATGATGGATCTAGCTCATATATAGCAATGCTAAATTGTCTTTTGCCTTACGCTTGTTTCATGGAAATCAGTAAGTCTAAAATATTTCTAAGCCTAATAACTCTACTCTAGACAAGAACCCAATTATTAAAACATATCATAGATAATCATCCTCATTTAATTAAATAATTTCAATAGAATCAGTGTAATAAACATAATCTACTAAAAAAACCGTTGTTGATGACATCACCTATCGCTCACTACACAAAGGCACAATAACACTCACAACCAAACACAAAGAATTCACGCTAACATTCCTAACAATTAGTAATGTCTCACCACATAGTTAAGAAAACTGACTCCATATTCTACTTCTACACACAATTATGCTTATCTTCATCCTAGGTAGAAAGATGAGTACTTTAAATGGATTTTTTAAAGATAACTAGTTCCGAACGACATAGTTTACTTACCTCTTTCAAATGACAGACTTAAATATAATAACAGGAATCTATTTACTTGCAAAGATGGCGATGCGGTGCCATTGCGACTTTGCTTTTTTATGCTTAAATATTTAGATATTTACACTATGCTTGTTCTTCAAACGTATCAGTTTTCTTCCTGCAAATCGACATTTAGCCTGAAGCCATTTTCTTTGCGTGTTTTCTACTACATTTTAATACTTATCTAGTATTATGTATATGACCATTTTATATGTGGATTGGGAAAATATTCTGAAAATGCTCCATGCAAACTCCAAACATGACATTAAAATCTTGTCCTAAATATATTATTTTTCAACTGATCCTCCTTGCTCCTGCTCTTCTTTCTCTCTCTTTCTCTCTATCTATCTCTGTCTCTCTTTAGCTCTCTCTTCTTTCTCTATCTATCTTTCTATCTCTTTCTTCTCTTTCTCTATCTATCTGTCTATCTTTCTTCTTCTTCTCTTTCTACTGAGCGAGTGAAAGAAATCACCAAAGTAAACAAACATTTACAAGTGTATAACTGAAAAGATGGATCTAATCTTGACGTCTCTTTGATCAATTTTGTCACATTAAGCTTGTCAATGTTTTTTCTTCTTCAAAGACAAATTATTTATAACCGAATCCTTAGAACAGGGATGTTGAACGGTGATTTCTCCAACTTGCTCTTTGCTTTCAACAAACATTTCTGAAATTAGAAACTTAGAAAACAATCTTGTCTCTCTCTGTAATCTTTAGTAACTGTAGTAGAACGTTGTGAGGAATGACAGTGACAATTTATTAATCATGATATGTATGTTGTGACGTAACTTAAAGGATTTTACCGTGGACTTCTACTTTCGTCAGACTTGGAAGGATCCTCGCCTGAAATTTAAAGGGCCACCTGGGATTACCACTTTATCAGTAAAAAACAAACCTACTTACTAACTCATTATGCTTAATTAGTGCTTACAGTCTCAGTTTCTGTTCAGCTTTCTCTTTCTGAACAAACAAGCTTACGTAATAAATACCGAGTAAAATAGTACTCGCAACCCATTCATTAGTAACTGAGCTCATAAAGCAATTCTATCTTTTTCTTCACTTTTCCAGGTGGGTTCAGAATTTCTCAAAACGCTTTGGGTGCCGGATACTTTCTTCGTAAACGAAAAGAAATCCTACTTCCATACAGCCACGACTCAGAATGAGTTCCTTCGGATTTCACAAGACGGGGACGTTCTGAGATCGATTAGGTAACTACGTAAATTTGAAACTTTCTCTGGAGAAAATTGCAATCTTAAAAGTAATAAGACAAGGAATAGCATCATCATGATGGCACTATAGAGGGTAGACCTCCTACTCAATTTTCTCTCAAAAAGTCAACCCAGCCTACCCACTCCTTTACTCAGTCCATTGTCAGTTTCCCCTTATTAGTCCCAGTCTGTCCCTACCAGGGTAATAATTTGGTGACTCTTTCCTTTCAGATTGACTGTGACTGCTTCGTGTCCTATGGATCTCCGTTATTTCCCTATGGACAGGCAGCTTTGTACCATAGAGATTGAAAGCTGTGAGATACTCATATTTCTTTTTTCTAACTAAGCATCCCAAACCAATATCAAAAACTATATATATCCTAAACAAGTTTATAATCCACTCTCTATATAGTTGATACGAACAAAATATGATATGAAATCCAAGGTTTTCTAGAAAAAAGATACAGAAAAAAAAATCTCGTTAGAATCTTTTATTAGTCTGTTAACTAACCATGTCTCTCTTTCTACTTGACCTTCTTTCCCTTTTTTTCTCAATTTACTCACATCACAAAATTTTCTACGAAAAAGCATTTCATCTGTAAAGTCAGTCGACGATGCTTAATATCTGATATAAAAAGTACTTTAATTATAAATTTTTCTACCTGAAAACGTTGCAATAAGTACATTTCCGTCCTCTCATATGCAGTGCTTTCCGCACGAAAAGTAATGATCTTTGATTTTTTATGATTTAAACTATCAACGTTGTGAGGATGCTACAATAATTAGTCTGTCTGTAATACTTGTGTTCGCAGTGTTACTATCAAACCTGAACTAGAGAGCTTCATACCGCTACTGAAACAGGTAGCCTCTCTGATGGCTAAAAAACACATTGGTGGGGAAGCCATATACCGAATTGGTATTGATCATCCAAGGGAAAATTATTTTTTTACACAAATCATACTATATACCCAAGCAACACATATACACACAGAAAATATCATAGCGATTACATCATCAGATCATCATCCCTCATCATGATTAGATTATTTAGCAACAGTATGAAAAACTCGATAATTACCAAATATAACGAAATAATAAGGATATGACACTACACTGGGGTGAAGTGAGTCATAAATCCATTCGAACAACACTATAACTCCGACTGCTGCTATTATAAATATGAACAACCGATAAATGTGCAGTTACCGAAATGTTAAATTGATTTAAACCCAGTCCACGACATTTGCTAACTTAAAGGATATCAGTTAAGAATTATAGTTTTTGTGCAACGCTCCAGGAATAAAGTTTAATATAAATGATGATATTGTCTCCGATAACCAACTTTGTAGAGATCCTCCACATTTTTTTCCCAAAAAGAAGAACTAGACATTTATATTTTAAAAGTGAGGAGGAAAACAAGCTAAAAAAAAAGTTTAAACTAAGAAAACGCAGAAACTGCACCGATTACTTTATTGACTGGTAAATTGCAATTACTCCAACATCTCTCAAAAATTTATATATGCTGTTAGTGTATAGAATCCTCTGCTTACTTTCTGTTGATAAAAGTCGAAACGGCTTGTTTTCGTACCTGTAAACTTTGTTCCGTTGCATGCTGTGAATGCAAAGAGTGTTCTGAGCTCCGAGGAGGCGCATGTGTCCCTCATAAAATTAGACTAAAAGGTGTATTTCTTTAATTGAACATGTCTTTAATAATGCATGGCATATGTGGGCTGCGCTTTGTTACACAAAAAGAATGTTCATATGTATGGTTATACTGGAGCACGATGTTTTTTTAATACTTTTTCGGGGAAATTACACACATAAAAAAATTCTCACCGGAAGGAATGTAGGTGACTCTCATCATCATCCTTACTTGCACTTTTCATCTTGTTCTATATATTTTACTCCCATGTCTTGTTTCTCCTTTTGCAAGGCTGTCCTCTTTTAGTTTCGCAGTTGAACTCTTGAGCACACACAAGTATCGCAGTCGATCTCTTTGCGCACTATATTTCCCGACTTTCGTTGGTGGCTTTTGAACAGTTATTTGTCCAGATAGGCTCATGCATAAGTTTTTATATTGATACTTGAAATACTTTTGGAGGGAGGAGATAGGCCAGAGGGCCGAGTACAAGGGACAACTGTAAGCAGTAGTTAGGCTAATTTTCCAGAGCAAAGGAATATTATCATTCCAGCGTATCGTGTGCTAAAAGAATGTCGGGAAAATGGAAACGATACTGTTGCTACCAGTTTGTGCCACCATCCAGAACAATAACCCAGGCCATATAAAAGCCTCCTTTTTGGAAAGTTAGGTGACCAGACCAGACATAAATAGAGGTCCTCAATTTTGAAGATATGGTATAGACCATACATGAGAATAGGACATTTTGAACTCTGTGTATTCACATATGTGTGTATATGTGTATGTGGTGGGCTCCGTCATTGTCAGTTACCTTATCATCATGGTCGTCTCGTCATCATGGTGGATCTGCAGTAAGCGGAAATGTTATTATAGTAGGGTAAATCATTTTCGTTTGCGTTTATTGTAGGGAGTAAACTTTGCTAGTCATCATCATTAGAGGAGGGAAAGCAATAAAGGTTCTCAATAGTGTTTTGCGTGCTCCTCCGATTAGTATCCTTTTATATTCTCGGCGGAGGGGCAAAATTAAAAGCAAGGGGTAAACTTTCCCCGACATAATTTCTCCTGATAGCAATAAACAGACAAGGAAGGTAATTATGGTGCACATCATCCTGATCCTAGTTTAATGCTTTTGTCTTATGATATTAGTACAGCGCATATAGGGATATGGCGAGAGAGAATAAGTAAGAAAAGATGGGTGTGTGAGGCTCGTAATGTATAAATATGTGCAAAATGCTTAAAATGAGAAGTTTTTCAAGAGAGTTTTCAATTTGCTCCTTAATGAGCCTAAATTTTCGTCATTTCTACTTGTCCGTTTACTTTTTGTTTGTGGAGAGAATGACAGTGCACACTTTAGTCGACATAATATTCTAAGCAGTTCAATCCGAATTAGAAATATGAAGGATGAAATAAGAATTCTGTGGATGCTTGAGGTACTCCAGTGACAAGGGAAGTACATTTCATATGCTAAACCAAGGTGTTTGGTTGACAGTCACGAAACTGCTTGGTGAAAGTGGTATCTGTTTGCTCAACGGAAGAGGACTGTTTCCCAGAATTTTTGAAGGGCGTTTTACTTTGCACCAATCCAATGACATTAGAACTGAGGATTAGACAGTGAATGAGAATTTGTGAGATCAATTTACAAAGATTTGAAGATTAACTGTGCTAAGCAATTCAGCATACGCACTATTTAACAGTCAACTGACATCCCGATGAGTCTAGCAGCAATTTAAACCAGTTTGTTGAGAAAGTTTACAGTTTAGTAATAGCAAGCTATAATTATATAATTGACAGGGCTTATGTTACCATTTTAGTTTTCACCTGTCAGATTAAAAGTCCATATAGCACACATAAATCGTTAAAGGTACACATGCGAGTATTACGTAATTTCGTCAACTTTTAAAGACAACAATTCCCCATAAAAAAGTTCTAGTGAATGTGAAGCAAAAGCTGTAAATAGCTCGCTGAAATAATTTAAACCTAATTATTTTTGGCCTCCCAACGTAAACCCAACTGAACTTGTTTGTTACGTTGACCATTAAAATAATGCTTGACGTAGTGAATATATATAACTATAAAGTAGATTATTGATGTTGTACATTAGTCGGTTACACAATGGTGGACATAGAGTATCAATGGGCTGGCGGTCGGAAGTCCATCGGAATGGGACCAATACAACTGCCACAATTCACCGTGTTGGGGCACAGACATACCCAAACGTACATCCTGCTCAGCACAGGTACCCAGGTTAAATCTCTGCTGAAACAGCAAAGCGTTTTATCTACTTTATTACAACATAACAAGATGCACAAAAATAATTCATGCCAAAAAAGCTCCTCAAATTTTAGAACCGTTAGCGTAGTAATGATTAAGCTATTCTTCTTTCATCCATCCCCTTTATGTCGAGTATTTTAATAGGGAAGATAATTCAAATTAGAAAAATCAAAGTTAGATTCCAATTGAAAAATCCATTTTAAACGAATATTCCAAACTTACTGCAATTTTATTTTATTTTATTAATTTATGAGTTGTCTTGTCACCAAAAAACTATATTTCCACAAAACTGCTACATAGATTTATTTGGCGTTTGAGAAACCCTACAATGAGCTGCCTTGATCTTGAACGCTTGCAAAACAAGTTTGAACTCTGACAGAACCCACCTCCCCCTCAACAAACAAACTGAACGTTTACTTACCTGCACGTTTGCGCTGCTCTATCCCGGGTTCTTTTCCCTGCTGCATGACAACTTTAGATAATTTGGCTGAGAACTATTAAAATATTATATATATAATAATATGTAATACATAATATACTTTATTTTATGCATTTTTTGGTAGAAACCGAGAGCATCTCAAAATACAAAAAAAAAAAATATTAATGATATGATTATGTGCTTGCCAACGCTCTGCTCCATTCTCAATCCATGCATTTTACATAGCCAGCAGCATAATAACTAGCGATATATCATTAAACTATAGAGTATTCAGCTAATTTACTTTTAGTTCCACATGTATGACTTGTATCTTACATAATTTTTATATAATCTTCTGTACTGTACTGTTAGAATGTATTAACTTCATTTTCAAGCCGGTTATACTGACGTTCTTCAAAGCTACCATGGGTACTACTGAATGACTGAAACAACAAGTAATCAATAATTAATGTATTAATAAGGATGAGACGCGTCAATTGCCGTAATTTTGTACTAAACGCAACAAAAAAACAAAAAATACAATTAGCTTCCAATTGTTAACTATACAATACATGTTCCAGTTAAAAAACAAATACAAAAGTAGCATATAAGTTAAGTTGCCCCAAACAGGAAGTACTAGATACATGGCAGAGTTGAAATGGCCTGCTGCCCCAAGCAATCACTATACATGAAAGAAAGTTGCTACAAACTGGTAATCCATCACAAACAAACTTAGACATCTAGTTTTTTTTACAAAAATGACAAAGGGATATATCTTTTATTTAGATAGCCATTAAACAACGGAGATCACAACACCACAATACAGTACACAAGAATAACCTAACTTACAAACCAGTACAATTAACTACATTCTCAGTCCAAAACGTACACAAACAAAACAACATTCCCAAGGTGGAAGACTGATAATAACACTGCGAATGATCCCGTTGTACGTTACTGTACATGGAATGTATCTAACTTAAATTTTGAAACTGGAGCAATTTCCAATCAAATTCTATTGTTCAGCTTTTCCGTCCGTTTACTGCAATACAATGAAATACTAATCCCTTTCGTTTTGTCCAAACGTTTTTCTCATTATAATAATCTCTATATTTGAACTGTGTACTCACCCGTATTTTTCTCCTTTTGTCATTTTACTTATATGTTACCTCATGCATAGTATATTCATGTCAATTATCATTATCCTCAAAGCGAAAAAAAGGCGTATGATGTGTGTATGATTTTTCATAACTAATGTCTACATCTGAAATGCTTTCCTGAGTCTCGCAACAATCCTTTCACGAATGGGAAGAGAGAGAGAAGGGAATCATACGAGCTCGTATCGTAATCTCGTTACCGCTATCGATCTGGAGAAAGTGAAAGAAACAAACTGGAAATTTGGTATAATGTTATATAACTTTAGTTGGCTACACAATGTCGGACATCCGGTACAAATGGGCTAAGGGACACGAGTCCGTCGGCGTCTCCTCTGACGTCTCTCTGCCACAGTTCAAAGTACTTGGGCACAGGCAGCAAGCCATGGAAATTTCCTTGACCACAGGTTAACTCTCTCATATGATTCGTCAAATGATATATAATACTTCTCCTATCTATAAATAATATATTTATATATCCATATATTTCTATTATAATTCTACACACACCATTCACGGAAACATATACAATCTCAAAAATACAACAACAAAAACAATTAGATCTATATTCTGGTACTTTTTTTCTATAAAACAACCTAGGCTATATTCATCCTTTTTTTTCAATTTGTTCTGCTCATCAAACTAATGAATTAAAAATTAAAACTTTGCAACTAAAAAAACTACACATAATATGATTGATTATGATTAAGTACAATATGAAACAAACTTTTTTTTAGTTCCCTTATATAAGTGAGAGAGTCTACACTGTGTACAGAGAGAAAGTAACTGAGTTGGGAGTGAAAGTGGAAGGTTGTTTTTTATATAATCATGGCATTAGGGAAGAAATACATGAACCGGAAATTATTATATAAAAAAATCATGTGAACATAAAAAAAATCTTGGAGTTGGAATGGAGAAAGTTAAAAGTCCACATTGGATTGGGCTAGAGCAAAAAAAAAATATCTACCAAAGTGGTCTACACTCAACCATTCAACATTTTCTCCGATCCCAGTAGTCCCAGTCCTAATGAGGAGAGCTCGGACCATATTTCGAGCAATATAGTTTTTCATATAAAAAAATGAACATTTTTCCCCTGGACTATTATTGGTGTGAAGACATAGGCCCGAATGCGTGTGTTCAATGAAACGTGTGTGTTGGCCCTTCAGAGGAAAGGAAGTTTCCCTATTCGTGTGATTTTACTTTTGGTAGAAAGCCATCTAAAGTTATAGGCCATGCTGAATGTCTAGGGTGACAGCTTATAAAATCCGGGTTAAACACTGACTACGGCTACTACAACAGACAATAGCTATGGTTATGACTATAGTTTCATTAGAGCTGACATCAATATCGGTCGATAAATATGTGCCTTTTCACAGCTGAAAAAGAAAACCTTTAAAAATTACATCCAATAATACACAATTAGCTGTGTATGCTAAACTGGTCTTGAATCAGATATGAATGATAAACTTATTACTTTATCCATGAACATATTTTATCCCATGACAAACTCTAGAAGTCGAGTTGAAGTTCGATATAGTTATAAATGAACCATTATATTGACCACGACCACTCTACAGTGATCCATATCCTAATTTTGCACTGACTTGTACAACATACACTGTGCTGTCTACTATCTTACAAGATTAATCACTACCAAATTAATTATTATATTTTTTGTTTCCGCTTTCTTACACTCTGTTACTATATACTACTTTCACCAACTCACCACCACCACCACCAATCACCACTGAATTCACTCAGTCACCTAATTTCACATGATCACTACCACTAAATCACTCTCACAAAAAAAATCACGTACAATTCACTATATAAATATATATATAAATTACTCTCACTTTTATATAAAAAAAGGTCCACTTGTATAAAAGCTTTACATCAAATAGAGAAAGTAGAGATTTTATATTTATGATTTTATTTCCAAGCTAATCTATACGACAGCTACCCGTATTTGACTATATACGGTTATTATGCGTAGTAAACAACATGTTTAAGATAGTTCACAACAAATTCATTTATTTTAGGAAGGAATAGGACAGGATTATTCCATTGTAGCTGTAGGAAAGACTAATTAATTTGTACATTTCTCTGAAAACTTTTATGTTTTTCTACAGCTTAGGAATTTTTCGCAGATGAGCTCATTATTTTCAAATCCAATTTCCGTTCTGTATTATAATACTTCCTAGGCCTTCTTATTGAGAAAGCTACCAATTAGGATTTAGCCAAACAGTACCTCTTACAGTTCCACCTACCACTAATACCTTTCTATAAGTCACATTTAGGAAAAGGGTCAATATAACTAATATACTCTTACATAAGTTTACATTTATATGAATGTACCAAAAAGAGATTGCTTGTCCAGTATAACGCTTTATTATGGAAAGTAATGAGGGAGTGAGGATGAAACCTAATGATGCTTTATTGCTACCAGGAAATTACTCTCGTCTGGCCTGTGAGATTCAATTTGTGCGATCTATGGTAAGTTTTATGCGGGGTTTAAAACTATAATGCAAATGTAAAAAAAATTTCTGTTCCTCATGTCATAATGTTCAAATTGTTCATAATGTACAAATGGAAACGACAATAAGTGCTATTTAACTGTTCTTGACAGGGCTACTACCTGATCCAAATCTACATTCCATCAGGGCTCATCGTTATTATTTCTTGGGTCTCCTTCTGGCTCAACAGGAACGCGACGCCTGCTAGAGTTGCCCTCGGTGTAACAACGGTAAGGATTAGTCAGTCTGTAATTATTAGAAAGAGTCTTCTTAATTAAGCTCTCGCTGCTCGCCTCTGGAGCTGCTTTGAGAGGGGATTATAAGTAACTTAGAGAAGACCGCATCAGGAGTTCTATAGCAAGCCATATATTTTGTATTTTATAATGCTCCCTTATAATATGTATTGTACTAAGCTCAAGGATGAGAGTTTTCATGCCGCGAGAAATACAATATGACACGTAGACGTAGAGATAATAACGTGCGAAATTTTTGATAGGATATGGCTTCGAACAAAAGGGAAAATGATGGCTTTGACAGTTCTAACATAATTATCTTCTTTTACCCGAAAAATAATTTTGCTCATGCTGGGACCTTGATTATCTCTTGCCCGAGTAGGTGTTGACGATGACAACGCTAATGTCCTCAACGAACGCAGCTCTTCCAAAGATTTCTTACGTTAAATCGATAGACGTTTATCTGGGTACCTGTTTCGTCATGGTTTTTGCGTCACTATTAGGTACGGCATAGTAATTGGAATAATGATACTCCCACCACCCTTCCTTTCCCTGTTGATGTGATATACGTGCGGAGGGAAGTGGAGGGCTAAAAATTAATTATGGATTTAAAACAATCTTTTTTTGCTGACGCAGAGTACGCAACTGTGGGTTACATGGCCAAACGAATCCAAATGCGCAAAAATAGATTCATGGCTCTGCAGAAAATGGCAGAGCAGAAGAAGGCGGCAATGGATCATCATGATGAGCATCATGCAAAACAAACTGTAAGCTTTGGGAAAGCTCATGAATTATTGTTGTCACTGTTAATTATGGTGAAAACTTCACTGTCAGGAATTAATGGACTGTCACTAATGTTTTTCCCGTGTACCCTTCCAGGAGGTAAGATTCAAGGTACACGATCCTAAATCGTACGCGAAAGGGGCTGGCACGTTGGAGAATACGGTGAATGGGGCGAGAGGTGGAGATGAAGAAAATCCTGCTCATCCTATCTTGCCACCTGGCAAAGATATCAATAAGTTGTATGGAATAACACCTTCTGATATTGATAAGTAAGTATAGTCATCATCCTGATAACACAAACGATAGAAAGTTAGGATGGGATCTGATTGTTTCTTTTTTGCAAGTTTGAAATTTTGCAAAAACTGATGTTGACCATGTTTTTTCCTACTTATTTCAGATACTCCCGTGTGGTATTCCCTGTCTGCTTTATTTGCTTCAATTTAATGTACTGGATTATTTACCTTCATATTTCGGACGTTGTAGAGGATGATCTTGTGTCTCTAGAAAAGACCGACTAAGTTTTTCCAGTTATCACGACAACTCATTACTTGAAGATTTTCAATTTTTACTATATAATAAATAAATGCATTTTTGCATCTTAAAGTTTACACGCTTAGTTAGTGAACTTGTTATTATACAAAGGAAACAAGGAAGATGACTTTGTTCCAAAAAAAAAAACGAAAATTGAGAAGACGAAAAAGAAAACATGAAAGCTATCTTCGTACTAAAAAAAAGCTTCTCAAAGTGTGTGATATAACTTTAGTCTGCCTCGTTTTTTCATGTCAGTTACGAGAACTATTGTCATGTCATGATCATGATGAACTACTTCGCCTACATTTTACAAACTACATAATGATGGGAGCGAAAGTACAGTTTTTCCTTTCTCTCTCTCTCTCCGCCTCTCTACTTTTACCTCTAGTCAAAAGGATCTTTACTCAAGAGATGGATATGGATTACCACAATGGGCAGCTCAATTTTAAGACTTTCAGTGAAGAAAGGGAAAATGAGGAGAAGAAAAAACAGGAGTTCACTCTCCTTATCCATTTCCCCCAAACACGCCCACCGCAAGCTATGGAGATTAAGACGGAGAAAAGGAAGATCTGATGAGAAAATCAATATTCATTTATTTCTACAAGATACATCCTGGAGGACAGGAAAGGGAATGATCTAATGAAAGGGATGAGATGACGGGAAGAAAGAAGGGCACAGGGATGTCAAGACACTCTCAAAGGAGAAGTACAGGTGTGTGTGTATGTTTATTCTATAATGTGCATATATACTCCCCTCAATAGTATTATGAAGGCTGACGCTGTTGATGATGATGAGGAGTGAACAAGTGTACTAATAAATAATACTATGATAAGGAGATATGCCGCTAGATAAGATGACGTTATGTTGAAGAAAATGAGACACAAAAAAAATTCTATAATATATGCCTAACAGAGATGCAATGAAATACTCAAAAAAAAATTCTAGATATTGTACATTGATTATACTACAAAACTCTCTTTACATATATATTTCCATCTTATACACTGCTCAAGGCTCTTTTCATGAAGGATTCAGGAAGGACAGTACAGTAATGTCAAGTGACTACTACATAACAAAAACGAACGGACTGACATCATCATGATCATCATCATCATCATTACTTCCTCCATAATATTACTTCCACTACACTGACTTCTCACATTTTATAGAATGCACACGAAACAATATATAAAAAAATGGCAAGAGGATTATATCACCATCATCATGATCACAATCATCATCATCATCGACAGGTGAATAGTGAAACGGATTCTTTTTTTTTATTCTGTTGGAAATGTTGAAATGTTCAAGTGTCACCGGTATATTGATAACACGATACGGGGAAAGAAATTGGAGGAATGGAATCAAAAAAAGGGGACGCGTCACACCACCACATCCACAGCACAGGGAAAAAACCCCATTATTCGTAGAAGTAGCGAGTCTCAGTCCAGCGTCATTTCCAAGAAAGATTTTTGTTACGTAACTCACTTTCAATCTCACTCGTTCACTTGTCCGTTGTAAATAATATGACAGACAGTTAGTCGATTAGCGGTTGTCACGGTCCTATCAAGGATGTCAAAATGGAAGGGGATCTCACCCACACAACACAAGAATTCTCCTTTCGTCTCCGTTTCGTTGTGCAATGGAGAAACCCACACGATATTGGAGCCAGAAGAAAAATACGGTGCAAATATAATACTCCTGCTTGCATGTTACCTGCCTTAATTCTACAGATTTCATCATGGCCTAATTGTGCAAGAGGAAATGGAAAGAAAGATGAATAAGTGTACAGAAGTGATTTCGATTTCCAGACAAGTTTTGTATCACCTTGCCCCACTCAAGTTAGTAGTTTGGTTAGTTAAAAGGATGATATTGACTGATGTCTCAACTCTATGGAAGGATGACTAGATAGGATAAAAAGCTGGAAAGATTTTGTGGATGCGTTTCGATGAGAAGTGATGTTGCCATGTTTTCCGAGTCAAAGTCCGGTACTATGAACAACCAACTACCAACGGTTATTCAAAAGTTGAAATAATGGGCTGTCTTCATTTGTGCAATATGATGGGGGAAACTGGCTCTTTAGGAGTGAATTATAGATGACAGTAGATGATGACTGATTGATCAAGACAAGGATTATACTTCATTTTTGCAACTTTCACTGGTAAAATCATCATCCAAACTTGGAAAATTGGGATGATATGACAAGGAGACAAGCCTTTCGAGAAGAACCATCTGGGAGAGGGAGCCTATCAAGTCAATGATAAATGTATATGCTTCCATTAAACAAATTATTTTCATCCATTTTCCTCAAGGAGTAAAATAACTTATGATCATGTCTCGGTCTCCAGAGAAGTACGTACGTCAACCAGAAACTCTGTTGAAATGTGGGACGCACAAAAATGAAAAATGGAGTGGTCACTCAACCCAATTCTTCAAACATCTCCAGGAATCATCGAATCTCATCCCCGTTATTCATCAACCCTGTCATTCGGCTTATCTACACTTGTACCATCCGCCTTCTACATAAGCTAGAAGAAACAACTCACGAGGGATAGCAAGACCTGAAGGAATTCTCTGGTAATTAGTGTCAATCTAATTATCATCCAAATTCCTTACTCAATACCCAATACTAGATTGGAATGGCAGCCCATGTCATAGTAATTGCAAAATATCTTTTTTGGGGTGGAGACATGAAAAAGATTTTTCGCGATGGTCGCCACGGCAACCTAATATTGGACACCAAGTAATGAATTTGAAGGATGAACGGACGCGGGCACTGATTTCAAGGGAATTGCTTCTGCATCATACGCAGTACCCCGAAATGCAAACTGCCTCAGTAGTAAATTAATTGGGAGGAGAGAAAGCAAATACGATGTGGAAATTACTACATGACTTGTTCTTCAGTTTAGCTTCTGTCCTACTGTATACCTAATCTACTTGTTACCATTTATTTACTAAAGAAAATTATACTCATGTCAAATTATTAAATCTAATTTCATTACATAAGATATCTGCTATTTTGTTCCTACACCACGGAAGAAATCACCAACTACACAACTACATACCAGACTCACTTGAAAGTAGGGAAAGAAGTGAAAGTGGGGAAGTTCAGACCCAGTCGCGCGTCTAAAACATAGGAAACTGACAAGACTCGTCGTTGACAAAAAATAAAATGGTTCTTCTTTAATACATAACCGTACATTAAGCTAAGTTACTTAATAGACTACTACATTCATAATGTTTAACAACTTAATTATGATAAATTCCAAATAATATTAACAAGCTAAGGAAAACGCTCTACAAAAAAACGTCGCATTAGAAACTTTTTAATACGAATAATTGTTGTTTATTGCTTACTACTACATATAGGGATAAGGATACTTTAACGTAACTTTAGCTCTAGTCTCTAAGCTGTATAACGACGACTAACTACTTATACTATACTGTCATTGATAATGATGTAACTGCATTAACTACCATTAAGCATAACATATAACTCAGATTTCTGTAGACAATTTGAGTACGTCACGTATTTAAGTATTATTCATAAACTAAGTGTGAGCGATTTCTATTAAAGATAACATAACTTCTAAGGAATGGCTGCTGGCAATCGTGTAAATGAGGATGGTGGCTAAAACTAGTAACAATTTGAAGGTACTATGTAAAAAAAAACTGTAAGTATATTCAGCAACCGAACAATTCTATGATAATTTTTCCACGTTTCGAAAAGTAAGGTATGACTATAAGAGGAATACTTCAGTGAACTAATTGTAAAAATAAGTATAAAGGTTAAGTAACTACATTAGAGGTAATATAAATTTAGAGAGGAACGTCTTCGAAAACATGAAAAAAAATAGGAAATTGTGTGACACCGAGTTTCACAGTGTTTCTAACAATTTGCTCACTACACTGTGTTAAGCTAGACAACCAAAAAAGAAATCAATGAGAATAAGGACCTTTGCAAAAAAATGATGATATGCCCTACAGATTAAATAAAATTATTAGATTGTAGGAACCTTTTGGATAAATTCCTATGATATGGTTGTATATGTGCAGATGGTGAAAGTTTTGATTTGAATTGTTGATTAGATTTAACCAAAGGACAGAAAAAAGTTATGGATCATTTCAAAGTAACAAGCATTCGAGATAGTTATACGTGAATTTTCAAAGTGGATTGTGCACCCTAAATTCATAGGTAGTGCTATATATTTACTCATGTGAAAGTAAAATAGACAGAATTGATGTTTTCATAAACTTTTCATTAGATAAACACTCATTGGCAGCCAGTTTTCATTCAGAATTATGTTTCAGGTGTGATCCTGACTATTTTTTAAAGTAATATGATTGGGTGCACTAATTTGAATGTTGTTTAGAGCATTTTGGGCTTATCGTTTGACGACGTAGTTGGAGTGTAGACAGAGGGGAAACTAAGCGAGTCCTTAACCCTTTACTCAGGCCTTCTAAATTAGCTGTAAACAAGGAAAGTTAGCTAGTAAATGTGGTGACAGCTTCCACAGAGTGTGGGAGTACCCTTGCCTGTAATCTTAAAGAAACTGTGTTGTTAATAAACAGGAAGTGCATTGAAAATATTCGTGTTTTCTATAAATGTGAGATGATATTGAACCATTTCTACAATTAGCCATAATACTTGTGGTACATTGTCGCTCAAGTTGAAATCAGTTTTTTCTACATTTTCGGCCGTTTTTCAATAACTCAATCAACCATAAGTTTTAAATACTTTGAACAAAACATTGAAATTAGTGCAGCCCAATAATATTCTCTGAAACTGTTAATATCACGCCAGAACCTTTTATTTCCTCACGGGGAAAAATATCCTCCAGTTTTCGTTACAGTTCTTTCTCTACTCACGACTAACAAGATGAAAGACTTTTTTCATCAAAACAAAATTCCGACTCTCCGATACGAAGCGAATGATAGCAGCTAGTTTCACTTAAGTTCTCTGAAACTGATGTCCAACTTGGAAGAAATGATACAATAATTAATTTCATAGGACTATGAGTTTCAGTTCCATATAACAACTATACAGAAACCAAGTGCTCGTTACCATACATCTTAATACATAATTGCAAGGCATTTTACTAAGTACGATCGGGGCTGGTGGGTTTTTACAAAGTTCATTTGCATAACATAATCATAAATACAAATTAACCTACACTAACAAAACAGCAGATCTACATTTGAGCGTGTTCCGTTTCATTCCAGAACTATATTATAGCTAACTATGCGTATAATTAAGTACTACTACCTAAACAACTACTACATTTAACAATGAAGAAAAAGTGGTTTACATAAGTACTCTAAATTACCCAGAAACAAAAAAAAAGAAACAAAAGTACTGACTGACAAGCAAAAAATATAATAATGTTATTATTATTACCTTAGCCTAAAACAAAGAAGGTAGACGTTGTGTCCTTCACGACGGCCGACAAGGACTAGCCATAAACATAACTCATTCCGATCTCCGATCTCATTTTTTTTATCATTATTCCTTCATGCGTTTACGTTAATTGTTGACTAACTATAATGCAACCAGATATGTTTCCTCAAAGCATACAGCTCACCATTCATCCACCCACCAACTAATTCAGCGTTTTGAAATATACGTGTCAAAAAAGCAAGGGATAGTTATGGCTGTCTTAACACAACCGTTGCATTCATCATACGTAAAGTTATTAGGAGCTAATAGGGAATTAGGTCGTTGACTAGCTAAATGTTCATTTCACCATTTCAAACTAACCAGAAGGAGAGTGTAAAAATTGCTAGAGAAATGTGTTATCATTTTGTCGGCACATGTATAAACAGTCACTAACAGCATTTAATTGGGACTCCTTACTTTCCACCTATGATTAACCTTTGCTAGGAATACTAACTCGTCAAATATTTGTCAGCTATAATTAAAACAAACAAACTATTATACAATATATACCTACGTAAAACAACTGTATCAGAACAAATGCTCATTTTATATGGAAAGCTAATGATAGATAGTGTCATTGTATGATAACATGATAATTATTCTACGATAAGGACATAATAAATTGGAGTAATATGTAGGATTAATATGACATGCTAATGTATTATGTAAGAGAACTGCATAAATGAGACTTCTGTTGCGATTTTTTTTATTTAAAACAAAAACAATTGGTGTCAAGTCAAGAAGTTAGCTATAGTCTTCACCGTATTAGTTTAGGCAGTAGCAATTTTTGTCGCAAGTATGACAATTTTCAAACTCAAGTTTCATTGCAAACATTTTGCCTTCTTGGATTGGCTTCATTTTGCAGAGGTCTACATTGTCAGAAGCACATCTTCTTTTGTGATCATCCTCATTTCCTGAATGTCTTACTTGGGCTAATATGAGTTATCTTGTTATAGGAGAAAGCACAAAACACAAGTTGATATTTGAGTTGATTCATACTAACATAAGTAAATAAATACTTTGACAGGTTTCAAAGACTAACTGTTTTACATCCACGTAGGATTACTAAATCAACTGCATTAGATTTCGAGTTGCATTAAACATAAGCATTTTTTTTTTAAATTTCACTTTCCACTACAGAGAAATCTTATCTGACATCAACTAGCCTTAACTTGCATGGATTATGGATTACTTTCTATTTCATAAATTTCACTTCCATCAGGAAAGTTCTGTTCCCCTAGTAGAATGTATTAAATCTGACCAAACAAATGAACTAGAACAGTTTATCACAGATCGCTAAACTACACTGCACAGACTAGACTCAACTTTTAGCAGCACTTCATACACAAACACACAATGTCGTCGACTAAACCTAAACCTAACTAGTTAACCGTGAAAGGATATATGAAAATGCAAAATCAACAAAAAAAAGTCTCTCGTGCATTCTAGAATTTTCGGATAAAGGTGTCTCAACAGTTTGAGTGCAATTAATTCAATCGTACAAAACATTTTCAAGTTAGTGAGCACCTAAGAACTCCACACTACAGTTACAACTATAAAGGTAAACTAATAAAACATAATATTACCGTAATTCTAATCTTAACGACCACTTTGTACTTGAAAAAAATGAAGATTTACCAAGTAGCATATTAGCTAATCTAGGAAGGAAAGGTGTATAATTAGGGATCTAATGTAAATATGTTAGGCTAAGTTGTAGTGAAAACTGAAACTGATCGTGTTGGCTGCTCTAGACCGAGTTCTCTGAAAAAAAACTAATCATAAACTTAGGAATAGTCTATAGGTTAGGTGGAATACATAACGTACTTATAACAATCACATTTTAAAAAAACTCCGGAGTTTCGTGATACATGAAATGCAGTAATTTTTCAAGTTTGTATTGGGTTGTAGTTCAATAATTGAGATTCATTTTCATATAACTATATAAACTGTACGCAAATCTCAATAACTATATATTTAACCAGTCTTAAGCATCCAGTTATCTTCTGTTCAAAAAAAAAACTGAAATAATAAAATCTTTTCTAAAAGAATGTGTAGTCGTCATGTGAGGAGTGACCATATGAAGCGGGATGTTTTAAGGGAGTTCCAAAAGCACAGTTAAAAACAAGCTAAAACTATTGTTACAGTTCACGTTGATCCATTTCATTATGCCATTTCGGAGGGCAAGCCGCTTTCTTAAATTGTAACATGAACTGGCAGAACTTAATTGTTTAAGAGGCTATCACAAAAAAAAACTTAATACTACTTGTTGTAATGTATGATAAGGTCAAGTGTGTGTAACCAGATGAATGAATTAATCAAGTGAAATTGGGAAACGATACAGTGTGAATGGGTTTGCTATTGATGATACTACATTAGGGTAAAGCTAAGCATAAGTTTAATGTTGGTTGCTCTCGTTTATGGAAACAAAATGGTACTATTGCTGTTGTGGTAATGGTATTCATAGAGAATGTTTTATTATATAAATTATATATAATAGAGTTTAAAGATAGTTACTAAACTGTAAAAAAAAATTGCTAAATGACTAGCGTGCATTTTTGTGATGTACGACGACTTATGGTAACTTAAGATGAAACCAAGAAATTTTGTTAAAAGAAAAAAGGAAATAAAAATGGCACAAGTTGAAGTTTGCTGTTGGGTTTGGCTGGTGACTTATTCGCGTTTTCAAATGGAAACAGTTGAATTGTCTCCTCATAGTACATGCATATCCCCATTAATTTAAGCTTTGAATGCAAATGGGACTATTATTTGCTTCAGGTTGAAATAAATTTTGAAGCCTGACTGAAAATAGCCGAGAAGTGGACTCAGTGATATCTCTTTTCAGTTATTTTTAGCGGCAGTCACTGGAAGTCATTCTGTGGAGGCGTGATGGGCATTCATCAATGATTTTTTTAGGCGTGTAATATATTGCTCAAATAAACAGGGAGCTCCCATTGGAGTAAACATCCAGTTGGGACTGCTATGCTCTGGACAAGATCAATGTTGTTGACCGGCTAGCCTTATTTAAAATAACGTATCGATAGGTAAGTACATAAGTCTGAGGCTGTCTAATACAACGAAAATCTGGCTCTGTATGAAGTTAATAGGTTCTACACTGCGGAATGAGGGAGTCGTAGTTCATAAGTTTATGGCATATTTGGAGAACACCATTCAAGCAAAATAAATACAGAAATTTTCACAACTTGGTCCAGAGTCCAATTTTGCTTGAGCATTTCCTCTCTCATACTACAAACTTATTGGCTGCACAACAAAACAATGTAATGCTTCGGACGGCTTTGTATTAGTAAATGATTAAGTAACCAGTTCGAAAGTTCGAAATCCCACTAATCGCAAACTATATTAGAATTGGTTTATTGATGATGAATTTAAGCGACCACAACTAAAATTTTAGATAAAGCAGAGTATTTGTTACTGGTAGATACAAATTTCAAGCTATCAGTAATATGTTGAGTCGAACTAGAAATTACGATGATAAAGCGACGTGACTAATAAAACGGTACTCATTTCAAGGCATGTGCCACACCACAAACTGGGTTATTGAAATAGACCCTTTGATGACAGCGTCATTGCACTGGATCCGTCCAAACAATTTAATTAAACCATCAAAATTGTGTTTCTTCGTAAACAAGATATAAAAATATTGAACTTTGAGGTAGTTCACCTTGAATTTTGTCCTTAATTGGGTTGCCTGTTGCAAATAAGTCGGTGGGGTCATCGGAATAGGACAAATAAAAAATCTGACAATCAATCTCACCTTGCCCCCATTGAACAACAAGCTGTGCCTGTGTACAGTGATCATCTCCATTTCAAAAAATCATACGGGATAGTGATGATAAGCCTACTCAACTCTGAAAATGATGGCATTAATCAACTTGCAAAAAAACACTTTCAACGGTGCATTAAAATCAGAATAATAACTGAAATAGTGATGATCCCATGATGACATTTTGAATTATCTTATTATTGCAAAAAAATAACCTTTTTCGCATTATTTTCCAAGAGATTTAGAAAAAAATTCCTAAGAAATTAATGACCAACTGTAGATACACAGCAGTGATAGTATTCATTTGAGTCACATGTACAAGGTTGTCCCTTGTCCGATCCAGACGGTGATGACCAGTGATCCAGCCAGTTCATCGGTTAAAACATGACTAATTAGGTATGCCAATTTTAATGTGGTGCGATTATTCATGAATCTACTGAGTCAGTTTATAATACGAAAAACTGCGACGCTATATAGAGTACAATAAGTAACAGAAAAAAAGTTAATATAAAAATGACGGAATGCAAACGATAAATTTAAAGATCAGGACTCAAGGAGCTAGGGAGATGTTGGCCGATAAAAAAAAGTGATGACTTTATGTCAGGTTCACGCAAAGACAGCATGGACTCGGAGCTCGCCTCGAATTGACTAATACATGACTATAAATAGTGTATGCAGCCTAGTACTGCAGTCAAGAGCTCAGTGGAATGGACAAAAAAGTGGACCGACACCCACGACACGACTCCTCAACCCCAACTTTTTAATGTCCTTTATGTCCAAATGGATGAAGATGATGAAGTAATAACAAAAACGAATGCTGACGAAGTAGAAGTAATTGAAAAAATATGTATGATATAATTGGTCTTAAAGATGATATATAGATATACCTAAACATGGCCAGCCTTTTTTCACAACGTACTGAATGTCTCCCAAAAGCCGGTTCAAATCAGTCTTCCTTTCTGCGTGAAAGCAGTTTTTGTCGCATTCAGTTTCAGAGTCCGTCATCTTTGACTTGGAACGCATCATCAGACTTGCGAAACGTTCCGTTTGGCTTAGACCTCTCCCTCAGCTCTTGAGAACCATAGCGTCTGCTGGACTTTCTTTCATACCGATTAAATAATTGCACCCATCTGCATCTCTGGAATTGTCTTCCTTGTCTCCTGGATTTTGATTTTAAATATCAGTGAATCCAACCAAGCACGCTTGTTTTGTTTTTCATATGTCAACCCCCATCTTGCTTGGAATCTCCAGCTGCACACATACAGATCAGAAAGTGGGAAGCGGGAAGTGGAAAAACAGTGTTCTCATAAATATTTGTAAATGGCTAACTCGAGACTAATTGAAGCAGCCGTTGGACGGCAACTCAGAACTAGAGTCAGTCACTTTAACTATTACGCCACTGCCTTTTGCGAGTTAACCAGTGAACTTTCATTAATACTTTAATTGAAACCGAATCGTTCCTTAAATTTGCAATATAACAAATCTGACATAACTAGTAATTAGTTTATCCTTTCCACTCAAGTTAAGAATTGAATGTACAGATATTATGTAAATATTTTTTTTTCTCGCTTTCCTTTTCATATTTCTTGCGTTAGTTTATGTGTTCAGTAAGTAATCAGCTCATCTGAGTAGCTTTTTTGGCGTAAGCCTAAGCATATCGACCATTTTATTAGATAAAATTCCCTGGAGCATCATACAAAACTTTCTATATTGATACTCCTTTGTTCTCCCGATCATATCATAAAAGACAACAAGAATCCCATAGGAAACATCGACAAACACATTTTTTTGTCCTGCGGAGCAGCAAGAAATCGTAAGTATTGTATAAACAATTTTTTTTTTCAAACCAAATCTTTTGGAAGTACCGTTCTATTATGACAGCAAACAGACGCATATTTTTTTTACATTTCAATCAGTACTTTGAGTACGCATATTTTATTAATTTATCATCTATCGAAACACATCGATCCCATGATGAGATCACCATCCAACGTCAATACCATGCACGTGTAAAACCACTGTTTTACATGATGACCAGAGATTGACAATTGACATAAGAACTGAACAAGGTGGTAATCAAGTGGAGGAATCCACCTTCCGTACGCAACGCAACGCACAAGCTTCTCATCACGTCCAAGTCCTTTTTTCACGATCTCAGTTCAAAGGAATGAGTCATTAGTTTTTTGAGCAGGACCAGTCCAATTCTCAGCACCTTGCTGTCTGTCACACTCTGCTTCTGACTTGATTTCAATTTCTTTTTTTTCTTCTTCGTATCAATCTCATCCTAACGGATAATTTGGAGAAGTAATGAGCCTAACAAGACATGGCCCGATATATATTGCGATGAGTTTGTAAATAAAGTGATGTACTTTATAGCAGCTTATTCTGGCTACAAATCACATCAGATCAGTAAGCACGATATAGATGTTTGATGATGATGATGATGATGATATGATGGTAGAAAAAAAAACTGATTAGGATCTCTGAGACTGACTGTCCTTTGTTGCATTATGTTGGCTGATTGATGATCCCAATTGCCATGCCATGAGCTTGTACTCACTGACAATAGCAATGATCTTGAAATGAGAATATCTATCCCAGTAAAAAAACTTTGAGCTCGTGTGTTTCCTGCTTTTTACATTATTTATTTGTTGCTACTCACTCCCCTCGTTTATCACTGGAGTTGAGAAGAAGGAAAAAATGAAGAAATCTTACATATTGAATATAGATACTTCTACGAATCTATCGTTGCTTGACAGTTCTTGCAAATTTTCCAACAAACAATAATACAGCGAAATTAAAATGTTTATTTTTTGTAGCCCTTTATGAAAAAAATATGATTCTGATAGCGCCAGCTTGTTGGAGTGCGTAAGGGCGCTACAGACGCAACTTTTTTCTGTTGTTTATCCCATCAATAAATGGTCAATCGAAGCGCTACAGATTCGCTGTTGGTGCGAATCACACATGGTTTACTTGTTCAGGTTGCGTGGCAGATATTTTGGTTTTCCCAATTTGACATTTAACGTCAAGCGTAATTTCCTTTCGCCTCTCTAATCAAAACAATGATAAAAAAATAGCGTGTGATTGCTCACTCCTTACTTTCCAAATTATTAAATCTTGAGATGTCGTCATATGAAAACATGATAAGCTGATTGTAAGCTGCAGCTGTAAAAAAACGACTCACTGCTAAATCCTCTTCCTTAAAGCATTCTTATACCGTATCATCATTGTTTATCATGAGCAGTTCATTAGCATTATATCGATTTTTTGTAAGCTTGAGCCAAGATTCACAAAACATTTTTTTTTGGTATTATCATAATTAGCATAATTTTCATCATGATAATTGTTCGGTAATGTCTTTTAATCTTTTACACCTGAATAGTTATTGCACCACCAGTACTACATTAGCATCATCATTTCCGACCAGCACTGGCTCAAGAATACTGTAGGAAGTGAGACGCTGATGGTGGTGGTAGTCAAATGACATCCCTTACATGATAATAAAAGATCATTATTGAATTCATTTCCGGTGTGAGTGATGGATCATTATATATTCAGTGGTCGGAACACAATACCAGATATTTTTTTTTCACTTCAACTTGTCATTATTTTTCTACACGTGGAAGATGAAATGGCAAGGGGAGTGCAGTGGAGGGAAGAGCAAGATATTAGATGCACATAATAAAGAGCGCGTAACATGACAACAGTTCATTATTACAGTTATTATTTTAACTACAGCGCTAATTACCAGGAGTGGAACTGTAGGTACTTCAGCTCACTTGTTCTTTTGTCTAATTCCCAATCTTGACTCTTGAAAAGAAGTAAATTACTGTGAAGTGAGTGGGGGCTAAATGAAAAAAAAAACTGCTCGTATGGAAATGATCCACAAGTGGTTGGCTAAACTCACATTTCCTCGAGTGAGGATGTGATTTTTTTTTGATGCTAGATAAAAATAGCCTGTTTGAATGAATGGGCTTGTGTCATCTTTTTTTTCAGCTGGCTAAAGCCGTTTCATATTTCACTCTACTTATCTAATTCAGTTTTTTTTGGGGGATTGTGACTGGATCATTGTATTTCTGATATATGGATACAAATGAGATAAATAACTTTTAACATGGTTATAAATATAGGGAGTAGTCAGCGTGCTGAGTTATCTTTGGTTTATTTTAAAAAATACAACTTGCTCAGCGAAATCCCTTCTGACCCTGGCCTCAATTATTACATTTCAGCTGGCAGATGAAGGATTCTTTAATGCTTAAAAAAAATCCTTTTTTATCACTTGAAAACTGTCTTTTGGCAGTTTACTAAGTTACTTTTAAATAAGTTTAATATAATCTTCCATCATCAGCAACTTTATACGTTGCTGTTGTAGTGGGTGTGTGCAAAACTGGATGCTATATCTAATCCTCATATTTATATCCATCAATCCCTCCAAGCCATCCTGTCATGATTGAACATTCTGCATACGCATGTTCCCACTCAGCACGTAGGATGGACGATGGACTTGGCTAATAATTTGTAATTGCTACTATTGATCTTTTATCTCAGTTTAGTAGCAGTAAATTTAGTTCGTTGAACCGAGCCCATAAATTATAAATGTTTTACCTATGCCAAATGCTGTAAATTAGACTTTAGTATGTTTTTTCTCCAGCATATGATTGAAAGACATGGATATATACTCTAAATGATTCCAGATCGGATTCCATGTTATGAATGTAACAATCAGGAAGCACTGATTGGAGTAATATCATGTAAAGACGGATTAAAATGGGCTGATCAGCAATTAGCTAAAAAACTACTTTGTATTTTGACATTCACATCAGTACTGGCTTGGACCTGACTTGGCACCTTTCTTCTGTTCCATATCGATTCATAAAAAGGGTACTCCCAACTATCCATTGTGTTCTGCTGCCCCTCACCTCAACGTCTAATGATGATGTTGTTGTTATTGTCGTGAGTACTCCACGAGCTCACTCTGATAATTCGATGATGATAGGTGACATTTTTTGCGAGCAGTGGTAACCATCAACTTGTACTTCTTCCTTTTTCTCTAATTCCTTCCTCATTGTCAGAATTATGCTTACAATCAGACATCCATAAGTACTTCAATTATCTCTGTTGATAAATACGAGTATGAATGAAATCTGTACCTGAACTTGAATCCAAAGGGATGTGGTACGTACGTTGTTGATAATGTGACTCCGTTACAACGTTACAAGCAGGTTTATAGAGTAATAACAGCATTTTTTTTGTAATTTAATAACAATTTAGCCATTCTTTCTTTTGTTTCACTTGGATTGAAGTGATGTAGCTTATTTGTATTGCGGTACATAAGTAAAACCTTGCTAGAAAATCACTATCATGTTCTAATTAAATTGTCCATGCTAATTTAGAGGTAGGCTGTGAAGTCAGGAAACGTAAACGTAGCACGTTGTAATAGATCAAGTAACAGATTAGCAGGGCTATTAGTCCTGGAATTTTTCCATGACATTGATTTTCTCGGTTTGGGCTCTTTGTTCTTTAGGATAAACAGCCATTCTTGAAATAATGTATGAATAAATAATGTAGGTATTTTTTTCATTTTTACCGTTCCATTGTGTCTGATAACTTTTGCAAGATTGATAGCGATAATACGCGATAAATCCTATTTTCTCAGAATCCATTTATTTATAGCAATGAGATGGACAGTGGCGCCGAGGAGACAGCCTGGTGAATATTTTTTTGTGACTTTTGATTAAGTTTTTTTGAAATTGGATAGGAGTTTTCGTTGAATGACCTTAATTTGATTGAAAGAAATCATCCTTTTTGTTCTCTTTGTCGGTTCAAATTAGGTAGCAAGCTCTCACAAAAAACCGGCAGATAATTTTTTTGCTAAAATAAGCTGAGCACAGAAGCTCACGTTTTTAATTAGAAATATCTCTTTTTTCTCTAGCCAGCTACTGAGCCAATGCTACCGGGTGTGATTGGAAATTGTAGAAATGAAATTGATCACGAATTCATTCGTCCAGTTTACCTTGGATTGGAACTACACATGTTACTATACTACATCTGTATAAAAAATCGCATGAAGCATTATAAGATCGATGCATCTTCATTACATATTAGAAAACATGTCAGGCTATGCTGTTTGTCTTTGAAGTAATCCCTTTCAATAAGCATCTCTATCGTTTACGCTTATTTTAAACCAATAGGCGTAACAACTTCCTATTTAGTTTTGCTAGCTAAAATAATGACAGCTGTACCACAGCTGAATACTTAAAAGCCCTATTTGCAGATTTGGTTTCACTTTTTAAAACAGGACTCATAAACGACAGTGGGAGCACCGCTTTCCACGAACATTAATTTTGGGTAATGGGGATTCAAAGAATCGCCAACGACCCAACACCAGTCATCCTTCAGCATCGTTGTCTCTTGTGAATGGGGAAACCACACTATAGTTATATTTGCGAGAAGCAAACAACTGACAGGTCATTCCCCGCAAACTGTGCCTTGTAAATTGATGTTAACTAAGTTCCTTAACTTTTGTTCCGTCCAACTATAATCACTGTAATCAGTCATCATTTTATGGTGCACATATCCCATTTCAAGGACGCTTCTTGTAAACGTTATGCGTAGCAGGTTGTATTTATGCGCACAGACCATACAACAAAGGAAAACGAAATGAACTGGGGAGACGCAGTACCGTCATAAACATACCTAACTAGGTATGTTTGTTGGGTATAGTACTTTGCAACTTGATTAACTAAATAATAGATATATTTGACGATTCACTTCTCTCGTATATTTATCTTGACTTGGTTATCATCACCCAACAAAGTTCATCATCTCACACTGACACGGTTCCTTATCAATGAAAAAAATACTACAAAGAGGATCAAAACAGCGCAGCGTTACAATTTCGTCACCCTTTTGCATTGCAACAAGTGTACATCTTCAAGTCACGTAACATCTTCACTATAATGCATTACAGTTAATTAGAATAATGCAAAATCATAAAATCCATGTAGAACTGCTACTGTTGAGTAGGGATGAAAAAATAGCATAAAATATGCACATAATAAACCCATATCGTGTTATCTTCATTTGTCTAACTTTCCTCAACAATAATACTCCATTTCACATTTCTTGTCCTATTTCCTCGCTATGTCGCTATCCTCATCAAAAACATTATATGTTTGTTCATCTCACAAATAGAACAGCGTTGCACAAAAATTTAGCGAAACTGCAGGTGAAAAAAATTGTACTATATCAAGTCGTGACCTGGGGCTCTACAGAGGATATCACATATAATCTATAATATGATATGATAACCTAATAATTTATGACATGGCCTCTATCTTTTAAGGAACTTGAGGTGTGAAGTCCAAAAAAAACGCTTACTCATGCTCACTCACTCAGCCCATATATCACCATTCTTACTCCCATTCATTAAAGTCAACAAAGACAAGTTTATAGTAGGGGTAATGATATGTCAACAGGAAAGTAATCGTCATAATCATATGGATGAGTTATACGGGAAGAATAAAGACCAAGAGGTGGATTAGATCCAAAAAAATTTTAAGAAAATTTATTGTAGCATCTGAAAAGATTACGCCTATTATAAATGGGATGATATCATCTGAAAAAACGACTCATATTTAGTAGCACTGACACTGAGCGAAAATATATAAATTTGTTTCAGAAAACTGATACCAGTCGATTCCTGTATACCTTCATCATTCTGTCCTTTTTCTTAACGACTTCGACCCTCAGAATGGTCATATGTTGATGTTGATGTTGATGATAATCTCGAGATTTTTTTCCCTATTGCGATAAATACATGATTCCGACAAATGCCCATAAATCAAATAGTGCAGTTGCAGTAAAAAAAACTATATAGTTTTTTCATCATGATTCATGAATTGGTCTAATACTCTTGGCGGCACTGCTCTATAGTAGCAGTAACAGCTAGTAATGGGCTGGCTAAACTCCTTTAAATGAATATGAATGCATAATCCCAATTTGCAACTATACGGTGTATCTTGCCAAATTAACGAGTTTGGAGGTGCAATGAAACTTTGTACATTTGTTAGTATAATCAAGTGGTTTTGTTCAAGTTGCAAGACAAATATTATCCGAGCCAGAGCCAGCCACAGTTTGGGCTCTGTCGCCGAGTTTTCTTCAGTCTAATCATATTAATGATGTACAGCATGGAATTAAAACTCGCTTTACACTTCAAGGTTCCGGATTTGTTTGAATTCAGTGTGGCTCTCTGGTTGCAGACCTGATTCTTTCACACCTTATGAAACAGGTAGTTCTAGTTAGCACAAATTAATACCAGTAGCAGGATGATAATGGAGTTATTGAGTTACGGTAAAAAGCTAAACATGATTTTGCTCCTGTCACATAATCAATATCCCTGCCGCCTGGCGTCTTATTTAATTCCACTGAATTGCAAAAAAAAAAAAATCACATGGGTTGGCAAGTCTGAATATTTGCATAAAATAATTTATGCTGCGGGAAAAACTATCAACAATACAATCCATTTGAGATTCATTCATAAGGGGATTGTAACAAACTTTGATCGAAAAAAAGTCATCTTGATCATTTTTGATTGATCACTTCTGCCAATAAAAGGTAGTAGCTTATATGCTCTTATCGTTACCAATTGTAACGGTAACGGATATGTATGTATGTATAGTATAGACAGATCTGAGGTACTATTTAGCAGCTTTGCATATGACATCACCACAAAGGACAAGATTGTCGTTCTCAAGACAGCTAGATCATGTCATATTTTAGATGTCAAATTAGTTGAATGCTCGAATAAAAGTGTGATGACGATACGATCAGATCAGATCAGGACTCGACCCTTCCAAAACTCAAGCAAAAATGTATATATCACCCTTCAGCATCTTGCACTTCATCTCTTCCTTCAATATTACAGTAATAATGAAATTTATCGAATATAATAAAATACTATTATCTACTCTATTTAAATAAGAGAGTAACAAGAAATGGACTATATCGTCAGATCGTCGCTATTCACAGTAATATCAGACAGTTCACATCGACATATATGTAAGTATATCGCCACAATGAGTGGAATATAGCCCTAGTAATTCTATTAAAGGCAATGCCTATTATCGACAACTGAGAGGATAGGTAGGAAGAAGGGATCTATTATTGTCATTATTCATGATCATGATCAGTACACTCAAAGGGTTAGCAGTTGAGCAGTACCCACAATGGATTTTAGCATTTCATTCCATGTAAAGATCAATAGCGTCAACCTGACTAATATATTCCTCCTAAACCTGAAATAGGCTTGCTTATGCATTGTTACACTTATTATCGATCTATCGATTTGACTCTATTTCAATTCGTCACAGGCTACTTTGTCCTCACCTACAGCAGTGCTAACAATACTAAAGAGACAAAAAGACAAGTGACACGGGCAGGCCTTTACTTTTAAAAGAGAGTTGAAAACAATGGAATCTCGATCAGTGAACATCTTGAACTTGACCGGAGTGCAAGCAAGCTTGGTTGACATTCATTTTTCTCTTAAGGGATAACCATATGCGAGCCGACAGACCTCAGCGCATTCTTCCATGAACATATCGCAAACCTTATAACTCGAGTTTATGCAGAGTCGAGAGCAACGGTTCATGTTAATCTCCAAAAAATAGCTAGCCGTATTGAAACTCCACGCTGAAATAGGCTACAAATGAGTCGGCAAAGTTTTAAAAGAAATTGCCCGTGCTAATATAAACTGACAATAGTAATTTACACGAAAAACACTTCCCATCCACTTGAGTGATTAACAGGAAATGTTAAAAGTACATTAATTTTTCGACGGGATTGCAGTTCCTAATGTGGCTTTAGCCGTGTCCACTATTTAATACTACCGTTTCGTTTTTTGTGTGCCAGAACAGAAGATAACTTGCGAAATAATAAAAATCCACTGTAGACTTGCAAAGATTTTTTATTACGAACTATATATTTTATTACTCAAGTGTTTCAAGTGAGCATTTACAATTATCCTTCAAATTATATCGTAATTATTGGCTCCGCTTCTAAAAAAACACAGGAGCTTTGTGTGAATGTTCACAATACTAGAAAACATTTTTTTGAGACCAAGAGGTGATAAAAAAAGTATAAGGACATTTATGATTACTATTACTACACAAGTTGTATATCCTCCTCGAGTAAAAGTCGTAAACGTTCCTGTTCTCAATTTGCTCAATACTCCCATAATCCTTCCATTCCTCCCCCACCCCCTCCTTGTCGCTAGTGCGTCGATGGTGAGGATATGCTGATGACTTAAGAGTTGTTAGAAACCTCGTTATATTTATGCAGATTGTGAAAAAGGGGTATATCGGCATATAAAAAATCCTAGTGCCAGTAATCCTCCTCCTGTTTGCTAACGTTTTGAGGAAATAATTATCTCTTTACAGTGGAGTTTGTGCTTGTTCTTCTATTTGAAATCACTACCCTCAGCAAAAAAAAACACTCAAACTATTTAAGTACTAGCAAATTAGTATCATTGAGCTGTAGACATACAAAAAAGGATGAGTTTCTCAATCCAGTTGCACATTTTAAGGAAGCTATCATGAATCTCAACGCAACCACCACCACCCTATCATCACCATCATCATCACCAATACGATCATCAAAGCAATCGTAAAACTCCATAACAACGTAATCATAAAACAGCTAGCATAAGCTACTGAAGAAGCCATACAAAGTGGAAACTAGTTAAAGACAAGTCCAGAAAAGCTATTTTACTTTTTTTTTGTTACCACATTTAAAATTTATTCTAGGAACTATATGATTTTTTTAAGGTAAAAGACACAAGTACAAAAGAGACAACCATCCCATGAAAATCCACTGCCGCCATTATGAACGTGTAAGTAGTTATGATTAGTTTCGTTTTGAATAATAAAGCAGTCAGTTTGTGCGGTTGGACCTTGCATCCGATTTAATAAGCTTTGTTCCAAAGGCGGACAACCATAGTAATTATCGTCAAGAGCCATTATCTTACTGGAGCAGTAAAAATAACAAAATACTTGAAGCAGTTCTTTTTTACCTATTTGACTTTTTTACGCCACTGCAGGCGACAAACTTAGATTCTTATAAGTATTTACTGCCATTTCAAAGCTTTTTTTTGGTATGAAGAAAAGTACTTGGGAAGCTTTAAAATAAATAGAAAAAACTGTGTACATGGTTGGGAGTGGCTGTAATCATCCAGAATAGTGGTTTCTCTGAAAAAAAAAACGATATCGGCATCACCGCCTTGTCTATTGACTTTTAATTGGAATGTGCGTGTAAATATTGTTATCAACCGAGCTGCATCTTTGTTTGCTGATGAAACTGTGATAAGCAAGCATTTATCCCGTGTCGTAAAACATAAGTAAATTACTATACCAGACTGAACTAAAGTGATATGACTAGGCCAGAGTAGCAGATGCAGTTTACTTACATTAGTCTCTGTGCTTATGATATGACGTAGTTAGTTAGTCTTCCTCATCACTTTTTGTCACGTCTTTTAGCTTTTCATCCTGCCTTCTTTCTCCCTATTTCTGTTAAATAGCGTCTTTACCTTTTTAACCATTACCACACACACGAAGACATCATCATCATTATACCACCGTCAGCTAATTCCTAGACTGTTGTAGTGAGCTCTTACTTACAACTTGGGAAGATCATCTCTTTCCTTTGTTTGCTGTTGTGTGCCTGGCATATGACTTTTAAGAGTGGGACTCACTGCCACGGCTAAAGACTTACGGCAATACTTACGAAAAAAAAAATCCAACGAAAAGTTAAAGAGCGAGAGGAAAAAAGTAGCTTATAAAAAGCTGACGACTCGAGGAACAAACGATGCTGTTGTCTTTTTGACATTAGTTGTGTTAGATGAGTCGTTCTTGAGTTGAACAAGCGGAGAGAAGTGCTTCCCATAACTTGTGCATGCAGCCATTTACCAAGGAGAGAATATTTTTGTGACGTTTGTAAAGGCGTTTGGGGCAGTGATTTGCATGCACGATACCTTTCTGTCAATTGGGGTGCCATCGTTTTCTGAAGGGACATATTGATACAATTACTTTCAACTAAATAGTTTTGGGTGAACTGCAGTGGAAATCTGGTTGTCTCAAGAGGAACATTTTTGAAAAAGAGAACCGTAATTAAAATTAATTTTGTGGAAATCCTTCTCAAATTATATCATTTATCATCGCATAACACTTTATTCCGTTTTGGTGCAGTGCCAGATAGTTTATTGGTTTAGTGAGATAATTACCTATTCTTTGAATACACATAATATAATTAAGTAGTTAAATAAATTTCTTCCTATTGTTTTTGAAGTATTCATTCGAATTGAAATACGTTTTGTACCGCTGTAGAAAAATATTTTGTATGCGATTTTGTTGTATTCAGTCTGTTATTTTCTGTTTGCAAAGTCGGGATAAGAGAGTAAGAATTTTTGTAAGTAAAACGGAATACTTAACTCAAAAGTTACACCCTATTTAAGTATCATTTTCCACTGACAAGTAATATCTAAGAAAAGTTGAGAAGATGTTGTGTGAAGAGTCGCCCAAGATGGAAACTTCCGTTTTAAACACTAATCCGCTTTGGGCTGCTAGGAAAAATCTTCAAGAGACTTTGGCTCATGCAGAGAAACTCGCAAAGGAGGGGAAGCCGCCGTGTACTCCACCTAAGCAAATATTGCAATATCTTGTAAGGTAAAGTGAAAATTGATTCTAGAAATTGTCCCAAATTAATTGACTTGATGATGATGACTCGAGACTTGAGCACGAATGGTCCTGATCGATCAATCAATTTTATTTGCTAATTCCGGTAGAATCCATCGTTTCATCTCATGTAAGTACATATAGTTGTATAGTATCCCGACCTAAAACTAATTTTTATGTCGTTGACATTGCAATAATGCTGGTGATTCATGATCATTTCTGATAAAAGTATCATATTACGTCTAGACTTGCCGCCGTAACGCCGACTTGTCTAAATGGATGCACTTCAGTGTAAATGGGAGATCCTAATTTTTGGAAGGCGAAATGTCTCCTTCATCCACAGAAATGTCAAAAGTCCAAGGTTACTATTATGCTATTGACTAATGTTAGCCGATATTGCATTAAATATTTTCATCATATCATCAAAGATCGAGTTTTACAATGATTAAATGTAAATATACAAGGGCGTTGGATTTAATTGGTTGTAAGCTTAAGCAAGTTAGTGAAATACATTATGATGAAAAATAATTCATTTTGCAATCAATCATTAGCTTAGGATAAACAAGGTAGTTAAATTATATGTATATTCATTTTCAGTAGGACATTTGCAATCGGGCTAATGACGTCCCGATATGGGGGCATTGTATTATGTCCGTATTCTATTGTGCAAAGTAGGACATGATATTATTGCAAATAACTTTTGCATTGCTTTTCCTTCCAAATTCCAAACTAATATTGATGCATTTATTATCTGCTATCATAAATCTACGCTACATATTATGCCTGGTAGGCCGGTGATCGGCAGTGCAGCAGTGCCCTTGGAAATATCGAACACACAATTCCCATCACTTCCATGTCGACTTACAACTTATTCCCTGAAGATAAATGAATGACCTGCAAGGGCAAGCTGGCGAATTCGTGCATTTTGGTTTTGCCGTGCTGGCTTCCACATCTTACTGTGCGTAGACATGGGATTCTAAACGTCAATAATCGTTTGTGATCGCGAAACTAGCGAGAATACAAGCAAAACTCGATAACAGCTTTGTTAGGAAAACGCGCACAGCTTTCTTTCCAGTTACATTAGTGGTTTGAAAACAACTTGCTGAACTGAAATTATTATCTTAAATGAGATTCAGCTGATTGAAGTTGTTAATTTTAATCAATTGAATAAATAATTGAAATTTAAAGAACATAACGAAATGTAAAACGTTTTTATATCCGTTATCGAAAATCTAGCTCGTTTTCCCATGTCTATCTGTGCGTCAAGTCACTGCTTTGCAGCATTTGACTGAACAGTATTATTACCTTTATACAATTTTGGAAGGTAATCAGTAAACTCCATAAATTATAATTGGCTCATCAATACTTTTCGATTTTTTGAAACTTTCCTGGATAATAATTGTGTGACTCTTGCCTCAGTTGAAATTGTCAATATGCTGTAAGTTGTAATTTTTATATTGACTTTAAATTTCTTGCGTTTTTTTCACAAATAAAGTATTAGCTTTTGATATGTTTTAGATTTCTTGTGTAATCACTGCCTGTAACTTAGTTTTTACCTACCTAAAGCAATCTTTCTCATTTGCGGGCTTCTTCATTTACCTGAAAGTGCTTTCACTGTCTCAAGTCGATTATTTAAGAATGCTAAAAGTCAAAGGAATTACAAGGTAAATCCGATTTAAATATTACACATCACAGACTTGGAATTTAAGACGGATGTAATCCAGGGATATAATTCAATAGTAATATCTGTTGAGCATTTCATGACATATTGGACCATCCATTTTCTGGTATTTAAGCCTGGGACTTGAGGTATTCCATTGAAATCAGGTAGAAGATTAAGTCCACTTTTCTTCTTCTTGCTAAAGATGCTTAATATGATACAAGAGGCTTGGTCTTTGCAGCAAAAGTTAAGCTCCTCAAGAGTATTTATGTCTGTAACCTACATGGTCGGAGAGGTTGATTTCATCATTTGAATACTCATGCCAATATTATATGTGCACCTAAGTAATCACCGCTCTCCCAATCAGCCAAACTAAATACGTTTATGAAAGTCGAGTATGTGCAATTTAGCATAACATTAAAAGTTCATTCGACTTTTCTTCGGCAAAAATTTAATAAGTAGTTAAATCCTCCTCTCATGGAAGATAACATACATGACAGGCTTCTACTTGCCTGGATAAAAATTATGCCATTAAGAAAGACGATGATGATGTAGGCATATGACGTGCTATAGCATCCGAATCTGGTCGTTGAATCCGTATTAAATTCTAACTCTGATTACGTGGATGGGATTCCGATGAGGTTATTAGAATTGCAAAACTTTTGAAATGAAAAAAGACTCATTTGCAAATTGCAATCCGCACGCAAAACTTTGTGCACAGCTAAACTAGTTATTTTTCCAGTTATACACAACCACCCATCTGCACCAGGGTACGTACGGTAAATAACTATAGAAAATGAAATAGAGGAGCCTATAGAGGAGCCAGTCACGAAATAAATTTAGGGATAATATGACATGCTAATTTCTCCGCCAAACATCAGCTCAGTTGAGAAGGAGGAAACTGGGTCCACATAACAATCATCATGAAGCATGGGCGGGCATAAATGATAGCTATTTTTTCTAGCATAAAAACGCACACTCTCCTTCCTCTGCTTTAAGCAAGGTCATAACATCGATTAATGAATGTGACTGCGTAGTTGGACTCTGAAACAGTTTTTCAAAAAATATTCCAAAGTGGAACTATCCCCTCTTGCTTCTGTTTCAAAACAAGAGTACTGTTCATAACTAGCCTATTATATTTCATAATAGAATTCCAAACTTTAAAAAGGGAAATAGGAAAAAAATCTGGAGTGCGAACAAAGTTTTCTCTTTCTATTGAACGGTTGCCAAGTAGGTTATGGATATTTTAAGTGTTAGCTGTAGGTGGCAAAACATTACAGCAAGCGCGTAAACAAGGGAGGATTGTCTTACGTCGTGGATCCTATCCCAGTTAGAGCTAAGCCTATGAAAATAACTACCAGGCAGTTATTTATAACTGCCCCAAAAGTAGTTAAAAATAACTGC